>PVKU01000211.1:0-289557 GCA_004027475.1 Anoura caudifer | reverse complement strand
TGCTGTGGCCAATACTTTCAATACTATATTGAATAGAAGTGGTGAAAGTGGACACCCTTGTCTTGTTCCTGATCTTAGTGGAAAAGATTTTAGTTTTTCCCATTGAGTATGATGTTGGCTGTAGGTCTCTCATATATGGCCTTGATTATATTGAGGAATGCTCCCTCAATTCCCACTTTGCTGAGTGTGAATGCCTATGTCTTGATAAATTGTTCTATATTAGACTTTCAGTATAAAGATGATTAGATTGACCTCTGTTTAGAATTCAACAGCAGACTGAACATCCTGAAAAATTTCCCATTATGGCAGACCAAAAATATTGGGATAAAATAGTAAACACCCCCTTTAAATGAATGGAGGAGCTCCTAAAGAGTTAGGGAACATTTCTTGGGGCCGTTAAATTGAGAGGGAAAGTGAAGGTAAGATGCAGCTGTCCTACAGAATGTCTGCCCTTCCTTACCATTGACAATCCTGGGCTTCACAGAGCTCCCTGCAATTCTTACTCGCCCGTGGGAACAGGTAATAAGCAGCTAGGCAGGCAGGGTGAACGCTAGCAGAATGTGCCCAAAGTTGTTCTTGGTGGTAGTGGGGAGTATGTGAGAGGCCCGAAGATACTCTCCTCACCGTGTCTATTACTAAACATTTTCCGAAGTTATATTGCTTCATGATGCTGTATAAAATATAAAAAAGAAATGAAATTGAACCTGTAAAAAGATATTATAAGAGACAGGATGAAGAGTTTGAATTACTAATATTTTTAATACAAACATTTTAAATATCTCAAATGGCAAGTGAAAATTATGAAACTATTTTATTTATTTATTCATTCATTTATTGAGAAAGGGGAAGGGAGAAAGAGCCTTTCTCATGCTCTCCCACGGTGGACAGAACCTGCAACCTAGGCCTATGCCCTGACCAGGAATCTAGCCAGTGTGACCTTTTGCTTTGCAGGATGATGTCAACCAACTGAGTCACACTGGTCAGGGCTGAAATCATTTTTTTTAAAGCTTTGGCAAGATAAACAACTGAGATTTAACATGAGAATTAAGTTTTCTAGAAAAGCACATAACTATTGGAACAGAAGAGGAATATTTAACAGACTTGTTCACGAGATGATGAAGACTTTTCCACAAATCAAATGCATCCCAGGGAAAGTCTAAAAAATGCTGGCACAACATTTGAATTTTACACATACATTGTAAAACCAACGGCTTCTAGACAGAAAGGGGAAAATGTACTGTTACCTACTAATAATCACAGATCAGACTGGCTTCAAAGTTCAAACCTAACATCCAGACTCCATGATGTTAAAGTAGGACAGCCGGATGTAGAAATGACTATGTCACATGATCCTAAATGTGTAACATAAAAATTTGGAAAAGTGAGAACATTGGGAGAAATTATGCCAAATATTAGTAGCGGTTGCCTTTCACTGGTGAAAATTTTGTTAACATACGTTATGATATTTTATGATTTTTGTTACTTTCCAAATGTTCCAGAATGATTTTGTGTTATATTAATAATTAGGAAAATACAGTTAAAAAGCCTAGAAAAAGAAAAGAAAGCATTTGTCCCACTAACATTCATCTAGGCTAAGATACATCAAATTGGGGTCATAAAATTTTGAGAGCATTTCCCAAGTTCACTTATGCTTAAGCTCCAGCTACCCCTAAAGGCTCAAGCAAGCCCATGACATGTTGACCTAGCATTCGATGGATTTCAAAACCTTGCCATAAACTTCCTATGGTCCAGAAACTTTTGTAAAATTTTTTGGGACCTTTTGGAGTCATAAAAGCAAACTTTGCATAGAAAACAATATTTTTCCTCAGAACTAAAACTTAAAAATACAGCAAATGCAATGATTTGTCAAAACAGAGCACCCTCATCAGCGTGAGTCATGCGGCTTGCCATTCACTCAGTTTGTGTTTTTTCTGCTCAGAGTGGTGATGAAGAACCAGCTCCCTGGCACTGCTTGGTTTTTGTAAGGCTACTGTAAAGATAATACACTATATTTTAAGTAGGATATAATGAAATTATGGAAGTAGTAAGAACTATAGTCTTCTGAGGTGACAGTGGCAAAATTACAACTGAAGGGCCCAATCAACGTGGCTTATATTCACATTTTGTTTGGCTTCCATAATCATTAAATTGATTGGAGGTCAAAATTGAAAATTCAGACTGTCCTCAAAATATTCTGGATTGTGAGGTTTCTCTAAAAAAAAAAAAACAAAACAAAAAAAAACCCAGGAAGTCTGTAATCCTGGGCAGCAATTTGCTGGAGGTTAATTTTGCTGTTCTTCTTCAAGGCAGGGCTCTGTTCCCCAGGTTTCCAAAACCTCCGGTACCCATTTCCATCAACTGGCTCCACTGTGCATTGCGTTGGTAAACTCTGTTGTTAAAGGCTGATGTTAATTCGAGTTGACAGCTATAATTATTCAGTGAAAAATGGATACAGCGTAGGCTACCTGTTGTGGTGCTTCTGTGAAAAATTGTTGCTGGCTTCTGATTCAGATATCCTAGATTGTGTATCAGTTAGGGTGACTTTGCTTGTAGCTCAAATAGCTTCAAAAATGTTAAAGGAATGTATCCTCAAAGTAAGAAGGCCTGAGTTGAAATGCATCTAAAGTTGGTCAGCTCAGGAATGGAATTCCCTCAGAGATGCCCTCGGAGATCTAGCAAGTTTCTTTCTTTCTGCTTGGCCAATCTCGGAGAATTGGTCTTACATTTTTGCTGTCTTCCCTTAAGGGCAGAAAACCACTACCATAGCAGTTATCACAGCAGAGAAGATCAACGTCAGGGGAAGAGACCAAGCCTTTTCCATGGGTCTCTTTTTGAGTGTAAAAAACAAAAACAAAAACAAAAACAAACCTTTTCCAAATCCCTCCCTAGCAGATCTTCCTGACTATAACATGGTTGGAACTGTGCCCTGTGTCTAACACCAAACCAAACAGAGGCATGCAGAGTGGAGTACCTATTATAAGCTTGAGAGATTCAAATTATCCCTGAGTCGGAAATGGAATGACCTCCCCTTGGCGCATGGTAGGCAGTATCGGGAAGAGTGGCACCAGAGGAGGAAATCGTAGGTCTATCACAAGAAAGAAACAGTGAGGATAGGGAATTGATTTCAGATCCATAACTAACAGGGCCTGCTACAAATTAACAGCATTTCTCTAGCTTTGCAATGACCTTAAGCATATTACTTGACTTTTCTAACTTCAGCTCTTCATCTGAAATTATGAATAACCATGCCTGCTTCACAGCTTATTAGAAATATGAAATGTTCCAAGATATATATGATGTTCAAACACATAAAATTTGTAATGCTTTTTTTTTCAAAATGCCAGATATACTTCTGAAAATGGAAAACAGTAAAAAATAAATTACAAATTTCCAACAAAATAAAGCCAATTGAAACTTTTCAAAAACTTTTACAAAATCCTGGTTTAGGTGCAAGTTTATCTTAAGATTTATCTTAACCTCCACTGAATTTTTCTCAATGAATGAGAAGTGTCATTCAAAATTTGAAAGTAGATGACTGTGTACTAATGAGGTTTAGTTCTTCATGTACAGTTATCTATTATCACAGAGGAAAAATGTTACATGGTCTGTTGCACCTTATTGGCATAACTAAAATTTGGCTCAATTCAGTATATACCTCCTTTCTCCCTGGCATTTGGATAAATGAGAATACTTGGTTGTTTGATGTTCTACCAGGAAAGATATTTGGTGGCAAGGTACAATACAAAGCAGGTGCTACAACATGCTCTACTGGGCAGGGTGACAAGTGATGGCTTCCCCAGAGTCATAGCAAAAGACAGATTTAGTGATTCTTGCTCTATGATGGAGAATCCACACACCAGGGCTGCAGATTAAACCCTGCCTGCTGAAGTGAGAGTATTTGCATTTGTGCTCTCCAGAGAGCTTTTATCAAGTGGCAGGAAAGAGGAAAACTCTGAAGTCTGCCTGTAATACAGTCACCACATGACATTCCCTATCAAGAGAACTACAAAATCAAATTAAGACCTCAGAAAACAACAGATGTAAGAATCCAAATCCTTCTGCTTTCTAGGACATTACCATTCCTTTCTAGAGAAGAGAACTACAGGAGCCCTACAAAGTATTAACAGGGCATTCCAGCAGGTTCCAAATGCTCTTTGCATTTACATGTTTGCAGAACTATGCTCCCTGGAGATCATCTATCAAAGGGTACAGCTTGCTGACATGTTTGGTCACTTGTGGCCTTAGTGATGACAGAGTACTCATACCAGGCCTCGAAAACAGAATAAAACCACCCACTATCGCTTCAGCTTCTACTTAATCAAGTGTGTTTCAACAGATTAAAAAGAAAAGAAAAGAGAAGAAGATGGTGCTTTGGTGAGAAGACTGCTTTTATTCCTAGGTGCTTCTCCATATAAATGTCATACGACTTTAAGCAGATTCTTCTAATTTCTACTCCTCAGTTCTACAAAAGTAAAATGAGAATAATATCTGCACTTCTTATATAATTCCTATCCTAAATAACTTTGATAAACTTTAAGGCTCTGCAGGACAATAATATTTTTAAAAATACTACATTCATATAATTTTACAAGTAACTTCTACTCAATCTACAAAGAACAAATATCTGGAGTACAGAAGAAAAAATGCATAAACTAATATACTACTAATAATAAACAAAACAACTTAAGACAGGAAAACCATAGGCTGATTTTATTTACAAATATAAGTTTAAAAGTTTTAAGTGAAATACTGTCAATGTGATTTCAGAATGTATAAACACACTCAAGACCAAGATGAATTTATTCCTCACATGCAAAGATATTTTAATATTAGAAAAATGTATTGAGGTAATTCATCACATTAACAAATGAAAGGCAAAAACCACAATATTACTATTGTAATATTTACAGAATAATATGTTTGATAAATCCAAAGCCACTCATAATAATAAAAATAAATTCTAAGTAAAATGAAGAAAAAAGAAAGCTTCATTTGTTTGATAAAAGGCACTCACCCAAACCTATAGTAAACATGGTACTAAATAGTAAGGCATGAAAAGTATTCCACTTAACATCAGGAACAAAATAAGGATATCTTTTGTCTATTTCTAACCAACTTGGAGCTATAATACCTAGCTAGTGCAATGAGATAAGAAAAAATATTAAAAAGTACAGGAAGTTTAAGAAGCAAAGGAAAAAATGTGACATTATTTTTACAATGATGTGCTCGGCTTGAATCAGAGGAGTACAAACTGGTGGAAGAAACATCAGTAACAAGATACGCAGGCGGTACCATCTTACTGGCAGAAAGTAGCAGTGATTTAAAACAACTTCTGATAAAAGTAAGGAATAAAGTCCCAAAGCAGGACTGCAATTGAACATCAAGATGACCCAAGTCATAACTTCAGAAAAAATACAACTTTAATATAGACAAGTAAGACACTGAAATTGTGAAAGATTTTCCTTACCTTGGTTCAGTCATCAATTTAAAGCGAGAGTGCAGCCAAGAAAATCAAGAGAAGGCAGAGACTCACAAAGGCACCAATGGAAGAATTAGGAAAAACTACCAAAAAAAAAATGATGTCATTAAAGAACAAAGATCCAGAGTACTAAGATTGTCCATACCTTTGTAGTCCCTGTTACTGTATACACATGCAAACATTGGACAGTGAAGAAGTCATACAAAAATGATTGATTTGAAATGTAGTGTTGGAAAAAGGTTCTATGGATACCCTGGGTCACCAGAAAGATGAACAGGTGGGTCCTAATGCAAAGGAAGTCTGAAACATCACTTGAAGTAAAAATGACAAAACTGAAGCTCTACTATTTCAAGCACATCATGAGAAGGCAGGGTTCTTTGGAAAAGGCAATAATGCTGGGAAACATGGAAGGCAGCAGGAAAAGGGGAAATCCAAATGTTAAATGGGTTGACGGCATAAAGAAACCGCAGACATGAGTTTACAGGAGCTGAGCAGGGCCATTGAGGGTGGGACACTGTGGACACAGCTCATTCATAGGGTCGCCAGGAGTCAGACTCAATATCACATAACACACACATGCATTCCTATGTGTAATATTCTGGGAATCCACAGATATGCTATTAGAATTAATTAAAGAGTTTGGCAAGATGAATACATGAAAACCAACTTTATTTCAACATATTATCTTAAACAATTATAAAGTTTATTTTTTAAGAATGGATAAGCAGTGAATATTTTAAAAAGTATAAAACTTAATTGGAAGATATAAAACACCTGTTAAAAATAAGACATGTATCATAATCCTGATAGGATGATACAATAATGTAAAGTTGTCAGTTTTTCTACAAATTAAACTATAAATTAAATGCAGGTAAACTAAATCCCAAATAAAATGTAATGGAAATATTCTAAGATTATTAGAGAGCTAACGCTATCAAGAATGGTTAAGACATAATCATTCATAATAATAAAATAATATAAACATTATTATTCTCTTGGGGGGCTGAAAAATTGGAGAGTAAATTACAGAAATCATGAACCTTCACCCTAAATATTTCTCTCACCAAACCACTGAGCAAGTTTTTTAAAATTTTCATTGATGTAACATTATTATGATGTAACATAGTTCACCTCTGGAGTTCACTGATTGTCCTCATGGTCTTCTGTCTCCTTTACTGTGAAACAGTTCCTCCCTTTCCTTTGTCTTTCATGACGTTGGTGCTTTGAGTACTATGGGCCCAATGTTATATGGCATGTCTCTCGATTTAGATTTTTTATTGTTTCATTATTATGCACAACAGCCTATGCATTTTTGTCAGAAATACTGCATGAATGATGTAGTATCTTTCTCAGGGCAGTATCAGGAGGCACTTGATGTCTGCGGTACCTGATGTCATTTTTCGTCATATTAACCTCTCTAATGTAGTTTCTGCCAGATATCCCTGCTTTAAAAGTACCATTTAATCCCTTTATAATTAGTGAGTAATCTGTGGAAAGATACTTTAAAACAATGTAAACATCTTCTCAACAAACTTCAGTCTTTGATTTTAGCATCCAGCAATGATATTTGTGTCAATTTTTAGGATGTTTCTTGCAAAATGGTGGTTTTCTAACCCTACCATTCCCATATATCATTGCTCACTTTTTAGTGTGAGTATAGTTTATTTTCCTAATGTGTTATAATCCATCATGGCCATTATTCATTTTTAAAGCTTACATTGTTCTAGATTCAGGCATTAGAAGCCTCATCATACTAGTTGTGTTATTTCATAATTTCCATGATCATTTCTGGGAGCGATCATTCCTCCTGGGAGTCCCAGTCCCTTTTAGTGAGGAACTGGATTTGGAAACCAAGGTCCAGGAGCAGGGAGTGCTTGCAGTGTTGGGGCGCTACTGCCTCTAGGCTCAGAACACTTTTCACACCTAAAGGAAAGAAACTAACATCAATTTTTAAAAAAAAATTAAAGCAAATTAAAAGTAATAACTGGTACCACATAGAGTTGTCAAAGAGGAAGATAAAGAGTGAATTATACTGCTGCTGGAAATATAAACTGGTGTGGAAAACAATCTGGCCTCATGTAGGAAGGAAGATTTGAGATATTCATACCTAATCCACCATCAATTTCTTTTTTAGGCATTCACCCTAGAGATGCTTTTGCATGAGTACAAAAAAGGCATGTCCAGGAATGTTCACTTGGCATTTCTGGCTGCAGCCAAAGAGTGGGATGTGATAAATAAACTCTGGTATATTCATACAATGGAACCATTTCTTAGCAGTTGAAATCCATGAATTAGAAATATGTGTTTCAATATACAATTCAAACATAAGATGTTGAAAAATATATGACAAAAACGATATCTACAACATGATATTGTAGGTTGTCTAAAATGCTCAGCAATGGGATCTGTGGTTGCTGTGCACCCCCATTTGCTTTCCAACTGTAAAAACAGGAGTTAGAATGACAAGTGCCAACCTCTGGGTGAGGCTTGCTCTTAAGGGAGGAAAGTGGAGGGGACTGGCTGGAGCTTCAGCATCATTTCTAAAGTTTTATTTATTTAATATTAAAAACAACTATACAATTTTATAGATTTTAAAAATATTTTATTTATAAAAATTTAGTGATGACAAATTATTATGTGGGATGGATTTCATTTCTAACAATAGAGACATTTAGAAAAACTACTGAGGAAAAAGTAGGTAGAACAACAATTTAAAAAAACAGGAAATCTAGAAACTTACAAATGTTAAAATGACTGCTTCAAACTAAGTATTTTTTATTTTGGAGAATGTAGACTTTTTCCCTGTGTTTTGCAGTAAGGTATAAAAATAAAAATTTGGAAGCCAGTGTCTTATTGTGAGGGGTGATGAAATTTGTAACATGTTATAACATCGGAATGGTAGAGGGATTTAAGGGGAAGTATATAATATAATACAAACAGTATTAATTAAATCATTCATCAGACCTAGATTCTAACCCCAATTCTTATTATCTAATGGTCTTTGGTAAGGCACTTGACTTCGCTGAACCTCAGCTTTCTCGTCTATAAATAAGGAAGATATACTCGATCATCCCTTAAATACTTTCCTACCTTAACATTTATGATTCTATTAAATTCAACCTACTTAATCAATAGATACCACATTTATCAAGTATCTGCAATGTGCAAGGCACTCTTCTAGGTGCTTTGTATATGTCATCTAGTATCATTTTTATGAGGTAGGTATCACCAACTTTTTTGCTAAGGACATAAAAGGTATCAAGATTTGATAACTTGTTCAAAAGGGCACTGAGCTAGTTAGTGAAGGAACTGGTATTTGGGTCTAGGTCTGAGTTTCAGTGTCCATGAATTCCTAAGGTTTCACCTGGACGAGACTTGGGATTTAATACAGTGAGTGAGTGAGCCCTAGTGAGGAGCTGACTAGCATACACCAAGAATGTGAAAAGTTTTTGCCTGAAATATTTTTCCACATAGAAATTGTTTGGGTGAAGACTATATTTTTAAATGCAAGTGTGTATACACACACACACACACACACCATTGTGGGAACTTGTTCCTTATTTATTATACCTTAGTGCGAATCCTGTTAATAAAAGGCTGTTCAGCATTTCTCTGGAATTTGACCGAGTAAGAGAAAAAGGAGAGAAAATATGAGGGATGGAGTGGGGAGATACATAGACCTATAGATAATGGGAGATTACAAATAACCAAAAAGGCAAAAAAAGATGTTTGAGAGCCTTTAAAATAGGGACGAAAAACTTAGGGTAGAAGAAGAGAGCTCAAAGAGAGGAATAATGTTAACAACCAACAAGCTGCACTGCATAGAAAGCACTTCTAAAATTCTAGAAGAATCTAAGGCTCCTGAACACTGATTACTATACTAAAGTCATTTGGAAACTACATTTCCCCAAGTCAGCTAATGCTCCTCTTTCTTACATGTATCCATTTCTCATTCATTAAGTAAATATTTCTGATATTTCCAGACTAATCTTCTCTCCCCACCTAAGTCTCACGTTCGTAATCAGTGAGGTTGGGGTAGTGGTTGGGTCAGGAAAGACAACAAGAGTAAAAGATAAAGGTGATGAAAAACAGACACATAAGATGTTCAATTACCACCTCACCTCCACCATTTCACTCTGAACTACCAATTCATTACAATGATGGCTGAATTTATCATGTGAGATTTCAGAATCTGCGCTCCTAACCAGCTACCCTTTGCCTAGAGTCTGCTCCAGCTATCTTGATGGTATTTGAAAAATACTGTCAAAGAATGGCATTCTTAATTTTGCTATTTCTTACTTATTTTACTTTTAGGTTAAATTGAAAGAATGGATAGGATCAATAATATTGTTCTCTAAATTTAGGTTTCAGAGAAATATTACCCCTCTACACACAAACAACAACAACAACAATAAAAACAACTAGCCATTGTTTTTTTTTTTTTTTTTTAATGTGAGGACTTTTTTTCTTTAATTTAGGAAAATAATCACCTTAGTCCCAACTATCTTAGTACTTCAAATAAAATATGATTTGGATCTGAACTATGGGAAAACATTTTTTTTTATTCATAAGGCCTGATGTAGACAAAAACTCTAAAAGATTCTGATAGCCATGTTTAAACGATCAGAGGCCTCCGTGAGTCCGTTGTTTTCTGTTTCTGGATCATTTACATTTGTCTATCTATTTGTTTGATGGTTTTTATATTCTAACTACTGGTTCATGCACCAGCATCACACTTCTAAATTATATTTCAATCCATGCTTCACATAAATGACCTGGTAGAGGGATGCAATAAAAGTGCACTTCATGATACTGAGTCTACTCATGTCATAATCGAAAGCACCGAGTCAGCACTTTCATTTCCATTATACACCCTGTTTGTTCAGAAATTATATACAGAGCCACACAAATTTTCTTGGCTGCAAAGTATTACCTAAGCCCACAAATAAACAATTAGATAAAAACCATTAAATGTCTAAGACAACTGATTTACAGTAAAGTTGGGAACAACTTGTATGTGACCTGGGTTCAATGTCACTTAGAAAGATTCTTCTGCCATAACAAGAAAAGAGAAACTAGACAAAGATTTTTAAGCCAGAAGGAAAATGTTTAGACATGGATACAGGTGCCTGTGACTGGGTATTTTTTTGGTGGGCCTGCGTATTTCTTTTCCTTAGTTATGAAATCAAAAAGATTAAGGTAAAAATGAATGTTTTACCATGGGAAATTTCCATGAGAATTCCTCAACATATAAAAAGGTCCATTTTATAGACCAAGGAGTGAAAGTTTCAGAATTCTAGAGGCCAGATATCAATCAATAAAACTTTCTTTTTTCTTTTTTAATTATTGTTCTTCTACATTATACTGAGTGATAATCTAGATATACTTGCATGGATTTCTCGAACACCTGATGGTGGTTTACTCAGCTCAGCTGCCAACAACAGAATATAGACTGGGTGGCTTAAACAACAGACATTGATTTCTCACAGGACTGGAGGCCGGAAGTCTGAGATCAGGGTGCCCTTCTGGTTAGGTTCTAGTCTGCACCCTTTTCCTGGCTTCTCCTGTATGCTCACATGGCAGACAGAGGGAAGACTCTGGTCTGTCATTCTCCTCTTACAAGGACACGAATTCCAACATAAGGGCCCTGCCCTCATCACCTCACCTAAACCTAATCCCTCCCAAATGCCTCACTTCTAAACACCATCACATTGGGGGTTAGGATCTCAATATGTGTATTTTGAGGGAACACATTCAGTCCACGACAGATGGTTAAGTCCTCTCTTTAGGTTGATCTGATTTAAAAGACCAAATAAAGATTCCAGAGCCCATTGTTTTTGTGATCAATTACTTTGGACAAGATCTGGTTGCTGTTCCTTAGCAAGTGATCATCTTATACCCAGAATGCTCGACAGTTATAATGCTAACTGAACTATTTCTTTCTCACTTGGATCACTGAAGCAAAATCCTCAACTATTCTCTAAAAAAAAGATAAAATACAACATTATAATGTTACATAAACACTCTCATATGTTCCACACTCTGTTATATTTTTGAAGCCAGACTGTCAGGATTTTAATTTCTATTCTGCAATTCAGTATGTATGTTACTATGGGCAAACTACTTCAGCTCTCCATTCTTCAGCTTTCTCATCTATAAAATGGGCATAAAAATAGCAACCACCTCAGAAATTGTTATGAATATTATATTAGTTGATAGAAGATAAGCACCTAGGATAATGCCTGCATATATTAATTGTAACAACTAAATAATCAGTAGTTGAGGAATGAAATGGTCTAGCCTAGCTGGACCATGTTCTCCTTGCAGGAGCTCTTCAAGTCCATCTTATTCACTGATGGAGGCCCCTTCACAATGGTAAAGATCAGAGAAGAAGTCTCCTAGTCTCTGCCCAAGTTATTCAAGTGTCTGTGACACAAATTAAACACAAAATGAAAAGATGAAAAGACAATCAGTTCTTTCAAGTCATAGCTGTTAAGCTTCACTTGATAATGCAAAAGTAGGGTATCTATTGTTTTAAATCTTATAAATTCATTGCCAATATTAAATAATTAGGTCAGATAAAATACTTAGCTAAAGGTTTATTCAATTGTCTCATGTTTTCATTTTAAAGAGTCAAACAAATGCAACTATTAGTGTCACATTTAGAACTTTTTCCCAGTAAAATATTTCTCAAAATTTATTTTCCAAGATAAAATTATATTTAACCAAAATCTATTTAACATTTTCCATCACAAAAGGAAATGTAAAAGAAAACGTTAAAGATGAAGTTATTTCAGTCACATCAGGAGTCACTAACAGACTGATTTTGAGTATATTTTGCTCAAAAGAAAACTAACATTTCTTTTGGTTCTTCTTAAATAGGCAACATTCCATTTTCTCATAGACAATTACGAATTTCAGTAGAAGGGTTGATTAATCCAAAAGCAAATTGGTTTGGCTTATATAAAAGTAAAACTGTAAAGCTGCTTCAATTAAATTAAAGCATTAGATTTAATCCTTAAAGAGAAAAGATTAAACCCATTTTGGTGTCTAATACAAACTTCTCTTTCGGAATCTCCACCTTTACACTGAAGAAAGGAGCAAGATTTAGTGCTCAAAAATGCCTGCATTTGAAGTATTAAGTAAATGATTACAGAGTACATTGAGTTCTTTTGGAGGGGATTCCATAAATCTTAAATTAATTCAACAAACAGTTCTTCCATCATAAAACGTGAGCTACAACACAGATAGAGCCCGTAAAAGGAAATTACTTGTACACAAAGGTTTCTTTGGTGCTCAAGGTGTGAGCTTGCCCATGTCAGTGTGTAAACCCCCAAATGGCTCACTTTCACCAACAGGCTACAAACAGAGATGAACCCTATTAACTTGTACTGACAGAGGGTGAAGAGTGCCGGTAATCCAGCAAAGTCCTGGGCAGAGTGGAGATGCCCCAGACAGAAACACGCTGTAGCACACATCTGGGAATAAACAGAGGGAAGTGGAATCAAGACACCGGACACCACTGACCACCTAAAGCCAAGCATCTACTGTGGACATTGGGCTGATTAACTGTCTATCCCCACCCAGGCCCTTAGGCTTTCATAGCTAGTACAGTGCGGAACACCACTGTCCCAAAGGCCCGGACCCCTCCTGCACCTCTGCTGCCTCACCTGCCTTCTTAGTGTTTTGTGAGACACAGGAACACTGCAGCTTGTGCATACCTTAACTGCCTGCAAGCACTAATTAAGTCATATTTTAAATGAATGTGAGAGAGGAAAAAATACAAAGTGAGCATGAGTTACTTTAGAAGTAATTTTTCTCTCTAAAACTTCCATGAAAGATCTAAATTAAGGAGAAACAAGAATAATAAAAGAAAAACAAAAAAATTATCTTTAAAAATTTCAGCTAAGTCTAGAGAACAAGGAAGTTAAAGAAACAAATAGTTGCTACTTGTTTGCCTAAGAATCATCTGTATAACTAATGACTAAAGCAAACGGTGGAATCCTGTCCACACCTTTGACAGACGGGGTAGGTTTAGAGGTGAGGCCAGCTGAGGGACAATCAGAAGACTCGTTTTAACCCAGTGGATTGGGATAGGAAGGGTTCTGTTTGCTAAAGCCACGATGAGCTCAGACACACTGAGAAACTCTGCTCAGTTAAAGGGACTGCGCAGGGACTGGCTTCTGACAAGAGTCGCCATTCAGGCCCCTGACAGGCTCCTGATGGTTTTGGGAAACAAGAAACAACCTGTCCATTGCGGAGGCACACTTTCCAGTTCCAGCTCTCATCCACTCTTCACTCCTCTAGGGCTGCCATCGCTCTGAATTTGCATAGAAATGCTTGCAAGCCAGATGAAAGCTGGATGGGGGTAGGGGGAGAAATAGATTTACTGTAATTTAAGATAGATATCTTCATCTGTCCCAAAGGAGGTTTATTTCTATTTCAACTTACTCAGTCTTATCGATGAGATTAATACTCACACAGTAAATAGAAAATAAAACCACCATATCTTCAGAAAGATAATAGAAATCAGAGCAATGCACCTTCTGAAACAGAGTAGTACAAAGAAGAAAAGTGACATTTTCAAATGTTTAATTTGTATTTTTAACAAGATGTTGAGATATTACGTTTCAGAAACCAGAGTAGCCTTAGGCAAAAAGGAAAAGCATTCCTTCAACAAGTATTTATTGCTTAGCAACCAGGTTGCAGGCTCTGAGGTGGGCCCTGAGAACATTGTTGGGGTGCACAAGACACACTGGGGAGGGAAGTGGGGTCTAGTTCATTCTGGGTTTTGGAAGCTATATTGAGGATTTTGAATTTTATCCTAAGCATAATGGAAAATAATTGAAGAATTATAAGCAAGAAAAATGGTACGATCGAGTATGTTTTTAGAATAGCATTTTGGCAACTCTGTGGGGAACAGGTGGCAGATACTAGGGCAAGCTATGAAGGCATTTGAGTGATAAAGATGAGAGGTGAGAGTTACTGGTAGGATAGAGGCATCTCGATAAATTGACCTCATTGAAATCCTGGAATAATTAATGGAAATGAAAGGCATTACTGATGATTAAAATCTGCAAAGGAGAAAAGTTACGGTAAACTAAAACAAGTTCTTTCAGTTGTAAGTGAAGTGCTGGCATTATCTCAGAAGTCAGAGGGAAAAAGAAAAAGGATGGATGTGATGAGAGAAATATTAGGAGAATAGGCCCAGGACGGGGATGCCAAACTCATTTTCACTGGGAGCCATATCAGCCTCACAGTTGCCTTCACAGGGCCCAATGCAATTTTAGGACTGTATAAATGTAACTACTCCTTAACAATTAAGCAACAGCTTGGCACTGCCTGCGGGGTAGAAACAAGATGCCAGGCCAGATAAAACAAGGTGGAGGGCCAGATTTGGCCCTCGGGCCTTGTGTTTGCCACCTATGGCCTAGGAGGTCACAAATAGGAGATCCAAGAGGAGAGAATGGCCAAATGGAACAGGAAAAAAAGGTACATACTGTGTGATTCCAACAATAGTGCATTGTAGAAAAGTTAAAATCACAGAGAGAATAAAATATCACTGCTTACCAGGGCTCTGGGGGGAGGGGTTAGGATGAATACTTGGAGTATAGGGCACGTTTAAGGCAGCAAAACTGTTCTCTAAGATACTGTAACGATAGATGCATGTCATTCCATATTTGTCAAAATCCATCCAACTGCACAATTCAAAGAATGAATGATAATCTACACAGCGGACTTTAGTTAATAATAATGCATCAATATAAGTTCATTAGTTGTAAAAGATGTACCTACCACACTAATGAAAGGTGTTAATAGGTAAAATTGTGTGAGGAAACGTGAGCAGGGTGAAGGACACATATGGGAACTCTCAGTACTTTCTGTGCTATATTTTTGTTAGCCTAAAACTGCTATAAGAAAAGTAATAAAAATAATATAAGACACTATTTCAAAACCAAAGAAATGCCAGAAATTAAAGATAAAAATGTTTACTAAGTATCTGTAAAAAAGTGCTTGGCCCTGAGTTTATGGCACAAAAAGGAAGTAAAGCCAAACTGAAAAATGGGGTGTCATTAGTAACAGTCAGCTAAAGGAAGGATGGAAGAAGGTCATAGAAGGAAAGCGAAAAAAGGAAAAAAATGGTGGCTATGGATCATCTAGATTACTCTTTAAAATAGGCAAACCTCAAGGGGAAAAACACCCAGAATATCTTAAAGCAGAAAGTGGAGCCCATGCCACCACGGACCAAAGCACGGAGAGACAGAGTTCCCTGGGCCTGGTCTATGTGGTCGAACCAGGGGGCCATAATAGCAGGTGATGAAAATAGAGCTGAAAACCAAGTAGTGAATCAAATCTGTTGGACAAAGGCAGTCAGTTAGGCTAGGCAAAGGTGGGATGAAGAGAGATGATACTTGGACTTAAAAATATATTATGGAAATAAGGATGCCCACCATGGGTAGATAGATATGTTGTGTGGCGCAATCAGAGTGGTTAGAATTGTCTGCTTACCAGCCATGAACTAATAATGTTTGGGTGTTAAAGTAAAACTGGAAAAAAACTTATTCCTTCCTGCCTTTTTCCAAAAATAATCTTTTTTTTTTTTTTTTTTGCTGGATTATTTTTTTACTGTTCTTGCTCTGTTTTACTCTGGTTTTGCTGGTTAGTTATCCCTCAAAGGTCAAGTTCTGACACTAGTTGCTAGGAATAAGCTTTTCACCTATTTCTTTAGCTAAGACCAAATATTTCTCAGGCCTTTGAGTACATTGCAAAGTATCTTCTCACGCTACTGCTAGTATTTTTCCACAATTAGAGGCACTGAAATAGTCAAGGACCTAGCATCCCTTTGCCATATGTTGGCTGGGTCAAGAAAACTGGGCATATTTGAAAAAAAACAAAATGTATAATGTGAGACAGCATTGGTGAGAAGGCAGAATCCTCCTGAACAGAGGCAAAATAAGCAAATTCATATATCAGGATTGCAATTTATTTTCGACGTTGACTAAGATCTTAAACCTGTATAGACCTAGTTTTTCTTGGATGGGTTGTCATTTGTCCTTGTGAGAAAGAAAGGAAGCACTTCCAAGTGTGACAGTTATCTTATAACCCTAACCTGTATTCTGCATCAGTCAATAGTTCCATAAGGGCCATTTTAGGGCAGAAAGAGGATTTGACTAAATTGAATTAATATTATTTAGAACAAAACTAAAATAGGATAGAGGTAAAAAAAATTCTTAACAACTAACCCCTGTTCATATATTTTAGGCCAAATTCAGTGGATAGAACATTGACTTTTATATATATTCCAATGATTATTTCTGGGAGAGAGAGAAAAAAATGAGAAGGATATAAGGGCGTCTATAGCATTGCATAAATCTCTTTTGATGAAGTAACCTAAACAGAAGGATCATGAAGGGTAGGGAGAGAATAATTTTTGAATCTATCTTAGATGTACAGCAAGTAAAAAAGGAAGATAAAAATAAAAAAGACTTTGGCATGGTGTTGAAACAACCATGCTTTTAATCTCTGACATTTACTGAACTTGAACAATTTGCTGAATCTTAGCTCAGAAGTACTAATGAGCATGACCACTAGCCTACAGAATTGTTGTGGACATTCTATCAAGTGATTAAAACATGTGGCAGTTCTCAAGCAATCCACTTGAGTGACACTGAAAGGCAGCTACCATAGTTTTAAAGGATAAATGGTTCATAAAATGACCCTTGTAATTATAACAACTTAACATATAATAAATAAGGCAAACAACTTCAAGTCCACTGCCCATTCTTGGCTTGGTCAGCTCTGGGCAAAGGAATAAGTCACATGGCAGGAAGCACAGACATTAAACAATTTGTTCAGTCTAGCCAGGTATCTCCGAGGTGTCTTGAATTGCAGCTGCCTCTATTGGGTGGTGACTGATTAAGTCAAACAACTCTCCCTTTCGAGGAGATTTGATGTGGGTTCTTTCTCTCACTGCTCGTACTGCTCCTACTCCTTCTTCCACTACTGGCCAAATGGGTTTCTATAGCAGCATCAGGGATGAGTCATAATAGCATATCTGCTGAAAGATTAGAAGAACAGGTCACCATAGCATTGCTCTTATCTGAAGGTCATTTGGGTGACATTTCTCTGTGTGAACTGAGACTATTGAGAAGTTTCCTTGCTTTTCTGCATATGTTTACAGTAAGGTCTGTTACAGATAATAAATAATATGACTATATCTGGCTTATATTTCTTGAAACCACCTAATACATTAGTGTATAATTTCTCAAAGTCATTCACTCATAATTAAATAATATTAAATATTAAATACATCTAAATGAACTTAAAATTCAACATTTTTACTGTAATACTCATCAGAGGCTTTAATATAAGAAGATGCATTGTGGGCGTGGTGACTTTGTTAAATTAACATTTTTATAGGTAGAGTCCTGGGTGTCAGACAGTTCAACAACAGACCACAGGGAAATTGAAATAGAAAAGTCCATTGCTCAGAGGTACTGGATGAAGTAACAATGTACATATACTGCAAGTGTTATGTTGGGATGTCAAGGAAGGCTGCAGAGAGGACCAGGGACACATGCCTTTGCTGAGGTCTGTGGGTGAAGTACTTTGGTCAATTCAAATCAAAAAGTACGGGCTTTGGTAAGCTCCACAGGGATCTTAAATAGAACTCTGGGAAAAGCCATGGGAGGCACAGGGAACTCATTTCCTGGGGCTGCTGGGGAAGTATTATCAGTAGTTTACATTTGCTTGTGATTCTGGGCTATAATCTAGGGTGTGGCTCAGAGGAGGAGCTAGTGTCAGCTCAAGGTCCCTGCAGGCGGGTTGGCCCCGCAAAGTGGATGTTGTGGTATCAGTACATGGAGTAGTTTATCTAAACTTCCAATGGCGAGTTTCCTATAGGTGAACAGACTACACTGTGGCTCTCCCCTTGTATGACCAAGGAGCCCCTCCATGCAGCGCACTGCCCGGCTAACTGCTGGGATTTCATGCTTCAGGAAGCACAACTTGAACACCCCCACAGCTACACCGAGTAACAAGTCAGGGGAAGCAGACAAACCAGAGGAAATAATTCTAATTTTCTTTCTCATGATCAAAGACGATAATGAAAAATAGAGTCAGAAAAACCTCAAGTAACAAAACTTTCTTGGATATTAATGCTGTGGGTGACTTTATCATAGTTTTTAAAAATATCTTCATTTGGAGTGGTGATTTGATAATAAGAATCATCATGTAGCTTATCTGTTGTGCTGATCAATTAATAAATGTACTGATCTAAAACAAATGCAAAACATGACCTCCACAATATGTCTGTGCTATAGAATATCCTTAAAAGATAGGCACTTTTATGTCAGGGGAATCAAAGGTGGTAGCCAGCACTAACGTCCTTTGTTCTATCTTGCTTAAATGAATAATTAATAATAGCCCTGATAAAAGTATTGTTAAACATAAATTTTACCTCCACAGTTGAAAGTCTTTTTTAAATGAAAGGGTTTATTAGGCCACTGTTTCACCAAGCAAAAGCTCATGCCCAGTGGGCATGGAAGCCAATACAATGGTACTGGCTTTTGAGAAAAGGATTTTATTATGAAGTCAGCCTGCAAGGAGGCAGGAGGCAAGGCTCAAATTGTGTCCCCTACTGCGGGTTTTTTGGTTACTTGTAAAGGAAGAAGCAGCAGAAGTTGTGCGTGTTCTACAGAGTCACATTGCAGCATAATGAGAGTTTAGTGAGCAGGCGCGAGGGGATCACAGCTTTTCATGCAGCACGTTAGAATTTGGGGGTGTTTAGTATATAGTCCACTGTGGGTTTCATCCTGGTAATGTTGAAAAGTTACTCTAGGGAGAATTCTTCCTTTAGTGGGCTTGTCTGACTGCATGATTTGTAGCCTTGTTCTATTATCTCTGAGCATCAACTCAGTATCTCATTAGAAACAGGCATGGCAAGTTTGATTGGTTTTGTGGTTACAGTTGCTAGCACGAAAAAGACCAGGTCCTGGGGCATAAAGTCTAAACCGCCAGCAGGAGTGACCAGTGGAAAAGTCAACATATCTGACACCCTGGTGTTGGCAAGGGTTTTTTTACATCACAGAAGGGGGTCGGTGGGGAGTCGGATGTAAGCAGTTCTGAAACAATCCACCCTAGCTACCGACAAAGGGAGTGGGAAAAGGTAAAGTGGAGCAGAGGTCAGTTCTCGGATAGGTGCAGAGCCTGCAAGGAAGGAGGGTCAGCTCCCATGAATTGGCTGTGGGCAGCAGATTGGAAAGTTCATGTGTAAACAAGAAGCAGAGACTCCTGGGATTCTGTGGTGCCTGGTTAGTCTCTCTTCTGGACAATCAGGGAAATAGCCACCTGAAAATTGATCCTAATTTCCAACAGGCATATCAGAACATGAGTAGCATTTTGTCCATTGGCCCACAGCTGTTAGCGAGCTAACTGTTCCATCTCTCTCACCCTCTTGCCGCTGCAATTTGATTTAGAACATCTCCGGAGTTTTTCTCATCAATATCAAAACATTGGTGCGCATATATACACACTTGTGTGCGCATATAGATATATATGCATATTGATATATATATACACATGTTTACATTGAAATTTTATTGTATAAAATGCCTCTAAAAACTTTAAGAGTAGTTCATTTTCTTACCTATAGGTAAATATATCTCTTATAATTTGGTTTACTTGAGTCATTTGCTTTGGTACCCTCTTCCTGCTTTTTTGGACAAAATGAAAAGCTATTTGAATTATTCTAAGTGATAAGGTATCATATAAATCCAGGACAGCTGGAGACTCTGAAAGAAGCAGCAAAAACTTCTGAGAAAATGGGCAACTTTAAATTCCCCAGTAGGAACATGTACTTTCCATTTTACCTGAATACTTTAAAATAAAATTCCAATTGGTCCTTTGGTTTGTAGGTTTTTGATCTTTAAAAACTGATGATTTGATTCAGGGTAAATGATGTATATCTGTAAATGATAATTTTCAGAATATTCCATAGTAAAATTGGATAAAAACCTTTAAAAATATATGAGGGAAAAAACATTCCTCTGTTAAATGGAAACAAATGCTTCCATTTCTTTAGAGGATTACAACTTTCTGGTTCTCTACTTTTACTCACATTAGAGTCTAGCAAATATTTATGCACAGACACAGACTGAGGGAAAGAAGATTAACCACCCTGCGGGAGGAAATAAGTCCCTGGGTCAAAAGCTTCATCTTAAAAAGCTAAGATCATTTTTATGAAACTTAAAGGACTTTCACATTGATTTGTTAAATATGTAATACATAAAATTTTACCACCAGTCAAAATATATTTCTTATAAAAGCAGATGCGAAAAATTTTGAAGAGCAAATATATTCTCATTTGGGTGCATTCTCTATAAGACTAAAAGATATGTCTATTGCTCTAACTTTCCCAATACATGTTTAAAAAAGAAAAGTAGACTATATTTTTTAGGTGTCAGGGAGAAAAAAATTCCTGTGCCTTACCCCTCTGGGCCCCTCTGGCTGTTCTAATAATCAAATTGACCTGAGCAAGGATAGGGAGAGAAAAAACAAATTAAAATTGAATAATATGTGCATCTCCTATATACATGGAAGAGAGCCAGGGACAGAGAGTAACTAACCCAGGATGGTGGAAGTCGTCACCTTAAATACCATCTTCAGCTAAAAGCAATAGAAGGTGTTGGGGATGGAGAGTCTGTTAATAGAAGTTTTCTAGGAAAAGCATAGTAAACAAGAATAAGATTGTTATATAGACTTAAGTCCAAGCTTCTCCACTGATAGTAGAGACAGGCCTGGTACAGTAAGGGAAGTAACCTTAAAAATGAAGATTTCCTTTACAAATGTAAATGTCCTTTACAAAGGGTAATAACTACTTGGTTTTCATACCCTCTCCCATGTCTGCTGTTTTTTTAAATAACCAGTGGCCCAAAGAGGCATATTTTGGGGTGGCAAACTCTGCCCCCCTTCAAATCTATATGAGATAACATTCTTAAAGGATCAGTTCATTAAAACCTGTTTAGACTTCTGTCCAAGATGGAGGCATAGCTGGACACTCTGTGCCTCCACTCACAACCAAGATTAAGGACAACAAAAATATAGAACCAAAAAAAAGAAAACCCAACCAGGACAGAGAGGAAAATTGAATTGTGTGGGAGTCTGACAACAATGATTCACCCAGACCAGTAAGAGGGGCAGAGTCAGCGGCCAGCAGTGTCAGAACAAGGCGGGATAAGCCAGTGGTAGTCCTGGGCATGCAGTCACTCCAGGCACACAGTCAGCGGCATTGCCAAATGCGAGGAAGCTAAGTGGGGCGCACAAGGCAGCTGACCACAGACACACATTCGTGCACAGATAAACCAGGAAAAAATGGGCAGCAAGACAGACTGCATGATGCAGGGCCCCAGACCTGGGAAGTGAAGCCTAAAAGCGCCCATTGAAAATACTTGTAGGGGCTGAGGTGCTGGGAGAAAGTCCCACCCTCACAGGAAAGTTCTTTGGGGAGACCCACGGGGTCCTGGAGCGTGTGCAGGCCACCCACCCAGGAATCAGAACCAGAGGGGTCCAGTTTGCTTGGGAGAAGTGGCGGAAGTGACTGAAATCTGGCAGAGAGTGGAGCAAGCGCCATTGTTCCCTCTCGGACCCTGCCCCCACATCCAACATCACAACCCAGTGACCAGGCTGCCCCACCCTGGTGAATGCCTAAGGCTCTGCCCCTCACTATGTAACAGCCGTGACCAGACAAAAACAAAAACAAAAAAAAAAAACAAAACCAAGGATGGTTCAAAAGGGAGAATAGACTGGAGCCCTAGACCTAATTCATCTGAGCTACCAGGAGGTGGTCAACCTATCAGATGCAGAGCTCATAGCACTGGTAGCCAACCTACCAGAAGCACAGTTCAAAGGTCTGGTGATTAGGAAGCTCACAGAATTGGTTAAGTTTGGTCTCAAATTAGAGGAACAAATGGAGGCTACAATAAGTGAAATGAAGAAAAACGCACAGGGAACCAATAGTGATGGGAGGAAAACTGGGACTCAAATCAATGGAGTGGACCAGAAGGAAGAAAGAAACAAACAAACAGAAAAGAATGAAGAAACAAGAATTCAAAAAAATGAGGAGAGGCTTAGGAACCTCCAGGACATCTTTAAACATCCCAACATCCAAATTATAGGGGTACCAGAAGGGGAAGAGGAAGAGCAACAAGTGGAAAACTTATTTGAACCAATAATAAAGGAGAACTTCCCCAATCTGGCAAAGGAAATAGACTCACAGGAAGTCCAAGAAGCTCAGAGAGTCCCAAAGAAGTTGGACCCAAGGAGGAACACACCAAGACACATCATAATTCCATTAGCCAAGATTAAAATGAAGGAGAGAATTCTAGAAGCAGCAAGGGATAAAGGCAGAGTCACCTACAAAGGAGTTCCCATCAGACTGTCAGCTGATTTCTCAAAACAGACGTTACAGGCAAGAAGGGACTGGAAAAAAGTATTCCAAGTCATGAAAGTCAAGGACCTACATCCAAGATTGCTCTATCCAGCAAAGCTGTCATTTAGAATGGAAGGGAAGATAAAGCCCTTCTCAGATAAGGTCAAGTTAAAGGAGTTCATCATCACGAAGCCCTTATTACATGAAATGTTAAAGGGACTTCTCTAAGAAAAAGATAAAAAATATGACAGTAAAAAGACAGCAAACTCACAGATATTAACCACCACACCTAAAACAAAAGCAAACTAAGCAAACAACTAGTCCAGGAGCAGGAACACAGAAATGGAGATCTCATGGAGGGTTAGCAACAGGGGAGTGGGAGGAGGAGAGAGGGAGAAAAAGTACAGAGAATATGTAGCATAGATGGTGGGTAGAAAATAGACAGGGGGAAGGCAAGAATAGTGTGAGAAAAGTAGAAGCTAAAGAACTTATGAAACATGGACATGAACTAAAGGGGGGAATGTGGGTAGGAGGGGGTATGCAGGGTGGAGGGGAATGATGGGGGAGAAATGGGACAACTGTAATAGCATAAGCAATAAAATATAATTAAAAAATAAAACCTGTTTAATTCTATGTCATAATTAAACTATATGCCCACAAGTTTTTGTAGACTTTGTAAAAAAAATAATGATAGTTTCTGTTAAAGACATAATATAGCAGATAATTAAAGAGATGGTTTTATGCAGGCTGTTGCAACTTGAAAAATATTCATTAATGAGAAACATCTCAAAGATAAGGAAGAGCAGTTGGATTTTTTAAAAGAGGGAAGTCATAAGGAAGGCTGAAAGTGAAAGTTATCTCCAACTGCACAAAGGCAGAGTGGTCCCTTCTGGTGTGCGGTTTCTCATAACAAAAAGGGTAGGGGGACTTCAGAAAAAGAAGGATGGAGGGATTTCTCAGCTGCTGCTGCTTTCTGGCAACACAGGGCTCAACCAAAGCTTGACGCTGTGAACTGTCATTTATTTCAGCTTCTATAACTCTTGCTAGGATATTCACCCAAACACAACACATTCACACAGATCTCAAAAGTCCTTAGTGTTTATTCTCCAGATATATGTAATTTTGATTTAGGTGCCAGCCTGTTATGCTGAAAAACTTGAAAAGTTTTTCCCATCTTCCTCAATATCCATGAAACTAACCTAATAGCAATGGAGTAGCTATTTTCTAAAATTTATTTTTGTCATATTTTGAGAAAAGTAAAGTTAGTAATTTCAATTTTTAATGAAATAAAAACATTGTTATATCATTTTAAAGGAGTTTTGGAATGACACACTGGCATGACGGGGCCGCTAACCACAGGGGAAAGGATGAAGGACAGAGGAACAGGACTCTGAGCTCCAAGTGTTGGCACAGGTCTCAGGCTGGGAGCATGGGCTTCAGGAAAACGATATGCATTAAGTGGGAGCCAGAAAACCATAGGAGGTAGTTTGGTTTTGTGGAGGTTCAGAACCAGTCACCCCAAGATGTACCTCTTTGATTGTTTTGAACTAAAGGCAACATTAGCTGCAGGCTCAAGAGAAACTTGCACCCCTTCCTTAATTACCTAGAAGAACTTGAATTAAGGGCCTTGCTCATGATAGGAGATTATCAGAGGTAACCTCTTCTGAGTTTTCCCTGCAGGGCAGGACAAACTCCTAATTACTAAACGTCAGTTTTTTCTATCATCCTACAATGAGTTGTTGAATCTCCCTAGGCACCTTGCCTCATCCCTCACTCAGAATGTCTCATATACCCAAGTTTCCTTTCTGTTTCTGAACCTCTCCTGAGTGTGAGGTCTCACACTCTTATGTATTCAGGGTTTTCTCTTGTTAGTCTGTCTCATGTCTATCTGATTACTAAACGAGCCAAAAGAACCTTGAAGGTAAAGAAAAGTTCCTTCCTCCTAGTTTTCAATGCGGTGTTTCTGTAGAACTCAAGTTTTTTTTCATTTAAATCTATATTTTAATTATAGTTGACATACATTATATTAGTTTCACCTGTACAACCTAGTGATTAGACATTTATATACCTCACAAAGTGATCACCTCAGTACACCTAGTATTATCCTGAAACCATGCATAATTATTAAAATATTATTAACTATATTCCCTATGTTGTACTTTACATCCTTGTGACTATTTTTATAACTATCAGTACTTCTTAATCCCTTTGTCTTTCTAATTCATCCTCTTATCCCCCCTCCCATCGGGCAACAATCAGTTTGATTTCTATGAGTTTGTTTCTGTTTTGTTTGTTTTATAGATTCTACATATAAGTAAAATCATATGTTTGCTTTTCTCTGTCTGACTTGTACCATTTAGCATAATATCCTCTAGGTTCATCCGTGCGTGGCCAATGGCCAGATTTCATTCTTTTTATGGCAGAGTAATATTCCATTATATACAATGGAATATATCTATATTCCATTATATAGATATATTCCATTGTATATAATGGAATATAATATATATATTATATATATACCACATCTTTCTTATCCATCCATCTATCTATGGATATATAGGTTGCTTCCATATTTTGGTTGTTGTAAATAATGCTGTAATGAACATAGGTTCATATATCTTCCCAAATTAAAGTTTTGAATTTCTTCAGATAAATAACTAGAAGTGGAATTGTTATACAATATGGTAGTTCTATTTTTTTTTTATTTTTTTGAAGAACCTCCATATTATTTTCCATAGTGGCTGCATCAGTTTATAATTCCCCAAATGTACTAGGGTTCCCTTTCCTCCACATCCTCACCAACACATCTTGTTTGCTCATTTATTGGTGTTGGCTATTCTGACAGGTGTGAGATGATAGCTTATCGTGGTTATAAATTGCATCTCCCTGATGATTAGTGATGTTGAGAATCTTTTCATGTTTATTGGTCATTTCTATTTCCTCTTTGGGAAAATGTCTATTCATGTCCTCTGCCCATTTTTAGGTGGATTATTTATATTCTTGGTGTTAAGTTGTATGAGTTCCTTGTATATTTTTAATATTAACCCCTTATTGGATGTATCATTGGCAGATTTCTGCTTCCATTCATTAGGTTATCTTTCCTTTTTGTTGATTGTTTCCTTCACTATGGACAATACTTTTATTTATAATTTTGTTTATCTTGCCTGAGGAGACATATCCCCCAAAAATATTGCTAAGAGAGATGTCCAAGAGTTTACTGCCTATGTTTTCTTCTAGGAGTTTCATAGTTTCAAGTCTTAAGTATGTAATCCATTTTGAGTTTATTTTTGCATATGGTGTAAGAAAGTGTCCAGTTTCACTTTTTTTTTGCATGTATCTGTTCAGTTTTCTCAATACTATTTATTAGAGACTATCTTTATCTCATTGTATATTCTCGCCTCCTTTGTGGTAGATTAATTGGCCATATAGGTGTTGGTTTATTACTGGGATCTCTGTTCTGTTTCATTGATCTGTTTGTTTTTATGCCAATACCATGCTTTCTGAAAAGTTTTTAACTTCATAGCAACAACTAGGATGCTCTGATAATGCCATTGGCAGAAGGCCAGTCTGTTACAGCCACACGTCTCCTATAATGTGAATAGTAAGCCCCAGAGTTAAGAAACCGTAGGTAGGGAACTGCACTTATACAGCCTGTGAAACTGGGAGCAGGATTAGATCTGCTTACACTATGGCTCCAGGAGACAGCTGACCTTCCTGCCCATGCTGTCTTTCCTAGAGAGATCTTCATACAACCCTGCTCAAAACCCTATGTGACACTGTTAGACTCCTTTCATTCTCTCTCCTTTCCTCCCTCTCCATTCCCCTTCCTTCCCTCCCTCCTCCTTTCCTATGAGCTACTTCAGTGAGAACATTTATAAGAAACACACCATATATTTTTGATGATTATGGTGATGACATTAGGCAGGGGTAGTAAGCTATCTACTGTCATGCACAAGTACATTTACATATGCAATTCTTTGTGCTCTACCTCCTTTCGTTAGATAGAAAATCTTAACCTGTTTTTATTTACTGTCAATTCTTGGACACTGAGAAGAGTTGAAATACAATTGGCCACTAACTATTACTTGAGGAAAATAGATGACATAAACTGAACAGTCATGCTATTGCATCAACATGGTAATTATGATGCAAACTCTCATCTGGAACTCAGACTCTGCTATTTAGACCCTGTCAAAAAAATGAGTGAACAAGTGGCATTTTTGGAAGATAAAAACTATATATTCCACCAAATACCGCATACTCTAGTATCTTGGTTCTTGAATGATGTATTATTTTCCTTTTATATACTTAACTTTCCTCAGTGAATGTTATTAAAAAAACAAGTAAAAACCCTAGTATTATTTTTCTTAAGAACAAGTTCATTATATAATTTTGAATTATCTCTAGAAAGCCTCATGTGAAAAATACATCTGGGAAATTAAAGATATAAAAGTTTGCCTTCTTCTAAGGAAGTAATGGGCTTTTCCTTATCTAAATGTGTTAATTATTATTTAATCATAAAGCCCTTTTTGGTTTGGCTTCTGAGGAGTTCAAAAGCAAATTTGAATACTCGTAACAGTAAAAATGTTGGCATATTTGCTTTTTTAAAGTTAATGTATGAGCAAGTGCTATCATTTACCGCCTACCTTTAATCAGGCATGGTGCTAAGCAATTTATCAAAATTGCTTCATTAAATTATTTTGTATCCTAAAGGAAGGGTTTCATGCTGAATAAAAGGTGAGACTGTTCTTATTCTAGATGAGAAAGTTAGATGGCTTTCTCACATCCGCATAGCTAGTAAGTAGGGAAGCTGTGATTCAAACTCAGATCTGCGTAATCCCCATGTACTGTGTTCAACCAATGTACTCTCCTTCCCTGCTAATCTATTTTCTTTTTCACTCAACTTATTTTTACTTATATTTTTCATTTTCTTGTTCTTTTTATATTTCTCTTTTTTCATTTTATTTCATATGTTTTTGTTTACACTAACAATTCTTTATAAAATGAAATAGGGAATAAACAAATATATTAAAATAGCAATGTAAAATAATCATGTACTAATGCCTCATGAGCAGCTAAGAATTCTGTGCACTTTGTCCATCAGAAGACTTGCTCTCTGTTATGGGTTGAACTGTGTCCTCCTAAAATAATATGTTGAAGTCTTAATGATAGTACCTCGAATGCGACCTATTCGGAAATAAGGTCATTACTAATGTGATTAGTTAAGATAAGGTCATAGTGTAGTAGGGGGGGTCCCTAATCTAATGTGATTTATAAGAAGAGAAGGAACAGAGACATCCATGCACAGAGAGGACATGGGAAGAGACACAGAGAAGGCCATGCATTAATGGAGGCAGAGACTGGAGTGATGTAAAGCCAAGCCAAGGAGTGCCAAGGATTGCCAGTTAACACCAGGAGCTAAGAGAAAGGCGTGGAACAGATATTCCCCTAGAGCCTTCAGAGAGAGAATGGGCCTGCTAAAACCCTAAGCTTAAATGTCTAGACTCCAGAACTATGAGGGAACAAATATCTGTCACTTAAACCCACGCAGTTGGTGGTACTCTGCTATGGCCATCCTAGGAAACTAATACACTCCCCAAGAGTGCGCTGGAAAGCAGATCAAATTCCCAGCTAACATGAAGCATCCAGCTTGTCACTTTGGTAGCAGTGTTTATATATAATTGTTACATTTGGAGTTAGAAGTGGATAACTACCTCATTAAGCCATAGCTCTTGAGAGAGGCTGAGTATTGCCAATATTGGTTATTATACAGATGGGGCACAAGTCACACCACACAGTGCTTATGAATATCACTTTGGCTCTTCCAGAATCTGACTCTGCAGTTTACTGAGTTTTAAAGCACATTTTTTTTATAGTGCTAAATCAAATGAAAATTGAACAGGGCAGTAGAAAAGATCACCTGAATTTACTGCCTTAAAAATATATCATGGACCTTTATTTTCCCAACATAGTCTGTGAACTACCGTTTTGTTTTTAAGTCTTTATCTTTATTCAACCACCTTCACAGTACAATGTTCAACATCACAAAAATGCCATGTTAAATGTCTTCAAAAGTATGTTATATGGAGTGATTCAAATAATTGGGAAGAAAAAAAACCCTCCAAACGTTAATCAATCTGCTCATTGGATTCTTATTTTATAACACAGGAGTTTTCTATAATTGCAGGAGGCCAAAGAAAATGATGCAGGTAGGTCCTGGTTATGGAAACAGTGAGAAGGCAAGGATAACAAATACTAATAAGCTTATTTCTAGCCAAATGATCCTTTATTATTCATTCTTAATGTCTAACTATTTCATCAGTGCTTTACTGAGACAGAAATGACACTGCATTTTTATTTTTTAAATCAACTATCAGTGAATATGTGGCAATGGTTATTGAATCAGAAATTCGTTCTGAAGAGTGTACAAATAAAGGTTGTGGTAAGGAAGCTGTAGCGTTCATTGCACCGGGGTTTGATTCCAAAGAACCAAAGGCATTTGATAAATGTGGTCTTCTTGTTTTAATAAGACTGAAATTTGCAGAGGAGGTTAGAGACATCCCTTCGGAGTGGCTCATTAAATTCTACTGGTGCTTGTCCATTACTGAACAGTCCCCAGCCTTCACAGAAGGAAGAGGGAACAAAAAGTGTTGTCAGATTTTTATGTAAAGATATTATCATTGCATTTTATGCTGCATGCATAACTTTTTCTACTGCTTCAGTAATGAATCTATTTCAGACATCTTGTTTTCTTTTTAAGATACAGGTTAAATTTACCCATATTATCAAATTTACTAAAATTTACTAAGCTTACATAGTTATTTTCAGGATCAACAAACAAAGCCATTTTCTGGGGTGGGTTGGTTTGTTAACTAGGAGAAGCTTCACATCACTCTGTGTTTGCATTTACCCACCAGGAGTCCACACTCCTCTGGCAGCCTTTCCCATACGTGGTTGCAGCCGCCTTCTTCATGAACATTTCTAGATGAAATGATAGTTTTTAGTATATTCATTTGTAGCTGCTCTATTTAAGTATTTCTCATAAACTTAAAGTAGTATTCAATTCTCAGTCACCCAAAGAGTGAAAGCAAAATAAGCTACTTCTGTAGTTAAGGGACAGGAATAAAAGTACCCTCCATGCCCACCCCTGGTCTCCTGCCCACCCACCCAAGAAAGAGGAGAGATAAATGGGAAGATTTATTTTTCTACTACCTTTCCAAAACTCACCTCCCTCCAACAGCCTTTAAAAGATAGAACCCCACTGACTCTCATTCATCTAAGGATTTACTACAGTCCCTCACTACAAAATTATGTAAATATAGAATAACTAGTCTTTATAGAAAAATGAGCATATTTTATGGCTGTTTGTTTTGAATGTCAAATTTTTAGAAGAAAGTGGTAATTTTCACTGTTTATTGGTAGCTTTCCATGATGTCTGCTATTCATCTATAACAGAGCATTAATGTATCTTATCAATATTGTTTTATATGTTTATGATATTGTATTATATATAATATTAAGGAACAGTGTCAGACATATACAGCCAAGAGGACAACAATGACTAAATAATTTTCCAACTCTGTTCCCTACCGTTCCCTTGGGAAACCCCATTTTCTAAGGCTAGTTAAGACATTACCTGCCCTGTTGTCCCCTGAGAATAATGCTCACTCTGGCCTTTTTTTCTGGTACAATTGAGTCCTTTCTGCTGAAGTGTGTATTTTTTAATGTTACCTATCTTTTCTTGCTCAGCTCTATTTTCAAATCTCCTGCAAACAAGTCTTCACTTACTGTCTGGCTAACAATGATATTTCTTTTAAAATATTGCAATATTTTATGATCTGCCTCCTTCATTTTAATAGCTCTAGATTACATGATATTATACTTTTTTGTGTATTCATCATTTTCAGTTCCAATTAACTGTCAGTTTTTTCTTAAAAGTTTACTCCTGATTCTCTTAAACCAATAACTATTTTTTTATTTTTTATTTTTTGAATTTTATTTTAATTGTTGTTCTTATTCTTGTAAGACAATAACTATTTTTGAGACACTATAGTAATAAGAATTTATTTTAAAAACAAATATACCTCTGATTTCAATTTTTATTTGAATAGCATTTTTAAAGTTAATGATTACAATTCCTCTGAATTAATATCCAAAGTTGGTATGTGAAAACCCACTAAAATACATTTTACAAATAAAATTTGAATGAATCCCTTTTCTACATTTATAATATTTCCTTTTTGCTCTGTCTAAAAAGCTTCCATAATCTATATTATATAACATTTATAGAAAAATGGTACTATGTAAAGTATATCACGGTATTATTTTTAAAACTACCAGTTTAAAACTATAATAATATACATTACCATAAGTATTATTAACTAAAACTTAGAAAATACATATAATGAATAAGAATTCAGTTCACATGTTGAACACAAATAAGAATTTTTTTTTTACTTACTATGAATCTAATTAAGTATAATTAGATCTTTGAAATGGAAGTTTTAGATGCCAAAAATATAGCTGCTTCTTTTACAAAGTTAGCCCAATTGTGAAAGCTAGATACAAAGTAATGAGTTTCTGCAAGTCCTAGAGAGATTTCCATATCCTGACAATTAAGAGTTAGATAAAGCTAATGTACAAACTTTGTTCTTAATAATTAATTGCTTATCAAAATCAGTTCTGTCAGTGATTCAGTTCTTTGAATTAGAACTACTGGCATCTATTATGCTATATTGAATCAAATGGAACTCAGTCTCAGGTATTAAGGAGAGTTTGGAAATTTGGAGATTCTCTGTGAGCAAACTTTTTATTTCTTTCTATATATTTCCATCCAGAATATACTAGATGTCAATCTTGTGCCAGGCACTATGCAGCTATTGAGGCTATAAAATAAGTAAGACAACAATACTCTACCCTGGACATGGTGACTGATGAAAGAAATGTAGCTCCCTTAGAAGTGTTTAAAACCATTTCTAGCTCGCACACCTTCACCGGGAAATAGGTACAATAGCTGTGGCTGTGTACACACACACATACCGTCCTCTCTTTAAGCTCAGATTTGTTCCGGTGACAATTAATGGTTTTCAGGTGACTGGGAACAGAAAGTGAATGTTTTTGTTTTAAATTGTTATTTTTAAACTTTATAGATAAACACACTACAATATAACTAACTAGGGGTATGGGGAGGGAAGAGAACTGACTACAAGAGGAAAATAGCATTGTTTGTAAATCCACTATGTTCCATGAGGCAATATATGTTTTTTATATTTTTTTCTCAACAAGGCTTCTAAAATAACTTCTGTTACCCGATTTTACTGATGGGAAACCTACAACATTTTAGAGCTTACGTACCTTTGCCAAAGTCATTTAGCTAATGCATGGCAAAAACAAAGATTTGAGCGTGTCTTCCAAAGTCCCCCCTCTTGCCAGTCCACTGTGTGCTCTTCCACAACACAAAGAATTGAAAAATGTAAGCAACCAACAAGCCCACCAGTTTTGTTACTAACAGGATACCAAGCAGTTTAACTTTTTCTACTGAAATGAGATTTCATCATTATACTCAGAACAACGTTCAATTTACAATTTATAAATTATTTATTTCGGAAATTTCCCATTTAGTAATTTTAGACTGTGGGTAACTAAAACTATGGAAGGGGAACCACAGACAAGGGGCAACAACTGTATTTGATTTTTACTGATGAGTGCCCATTTTCTGAGATTACGTGGATGCCTAAAAGGACATTTGTGTTTTGGACACAGAGGTCAATGGCGTGGCATTGACATTCTTCATTCTCCCCTAATGTAAGCAGGGACACGCAGAAAACCGGGCGCACTTAAGAATTAGGTTTAGGAGGAAGATTTTTCTCTATTAACTCTGTTTTCTATTCAAATCTACACTAAGGGTCTAAAATTATATATCAGGTATGAAATCTTGAGCAGGATGCACTTTTCTGATATCCTAGAAGAGTTTGCTGTTCAATTTTAAATGTCCTTTCTCAAAAATATAAGAAACATTTCCAACAAGCTTTCTAGCTAGGAAGTAGTAAAACATGAGAAAACACCCAAAAGTGTAAAGACAGTAAAAATGTGTTATAGATCTGAGGTTTGAAATCTTATTGTGATTCATTTTCCATGTAAATGGTCTTTTAAAAAAAAAGATTAAGGTGTACACAATATTCATTCAAACATCATAAAAATTTTATTCTTTGAATTCTGTAATCATACTGTCCAAAAAAGTGGTACTGCTTTTTCATCTTATATTTGAAATAATTCAAACTTTCTTCAATTAAAAGTGAATTATTCTCCTTGTTGACAAATAGAATTCTGTACACAAAGGTGAAGAGGGTCACACACGTACTCTGGGCTTCAGACTCAGTAGTTTGATATTGCTTTGAAGGGACAGGATTAGGAATTAAAGAAGTAGGTTGAAGCTTTCATCAACAATACTTTAAAAATTAATAAAATCTGTTATTTACAGAAATTTTAGGTTTACAGAAAAAATTAATTGAAAAATATAGAGAAGTCACACACACCCTGTTCCCAACATCCATTCAACCTCTCCTGTTATTTAATCCCTGTAAGAGGGTAAATGTGCATGTGTTACAATTGGTGAATTGAAATAGATAAATTATTATTAACTGAAGTTCATAGTTGACATCAAGATTCACTCATTTTGCTGTGGAGTTCTATGGGTTTTAACAAATTATAGTGTGTGCCTCATTATTCTATCACACAGAAGAGTTTTGCTGTCCTAGAAACGCTGTCTTCTCCACTTACTCATTTCTCCTGCTCTGTCTCACTGAACCCCTAGCAACCTATCTTTTTACTGTTTCCATAGTTTTGACTTTTCCGGGTTGTCATATGGTTGGAATCACATGGTATGTAGCCCTTTCAGGCTGGCTTCTTTGATTTTGCCATGCACTTTTAAAGTTCCTCAATGTCTTTTGGTGGCTTGATGCCTCATTTCTTTTTATTGTTAAGTAATATTCCATTGTCAAGAGTTACAAAAGTTTGTCCATTCACCTATTGAAGGACATTTCTGTTTCTTCCAAGTTTTGGCAATTGTGAATAAAGTAGCTACAGACATTGATGTGCATATTTTTTGTGTGAACATAAGTTTTCACCTCCTTTGAGTGAACACCAAGGATCATTATTGCTGGATTAATGAGTATATTTAATTTGCAAGAAACTGCCAAGTTGTCTTCCAAAGTAGCTGTATCATTTTACATTCCTCTTCAGCAACGAATGAGTTTCTATTTTTCTAGATCATCACCAGCATTTGGTGGTGTGGGTGTTTTGAGTTTTAGCCACAATACTACTTGGATGTGTGGTGAATCCCATTGTTGTTTAAAATTGGATTTCCCTAATTATATATGATGTTATACATCTTTTTATAGGCTTGTCACTTGTATATCCTTTTTTTTTTTTTTTGAAGAGGACATTTTTTATTGAATATTCACTGTTTTTACTAGGCATTGTATTATATGGTAGGAACATTTGTTAACATGTCACAGAAGAAAATATATACTGAATTTACTATTTAGTTGTTGCTTAATAAAATGAAAGTTCAGTTTGCTTTCTGAGGAAAGTGGCAATTTAGCCAATGACAAAAGCTATCCAAAGAAATTCACCAAGGAACTGTGGTTCTCAAATCATATGAGCAGGATGCTATAAAACCTACATTCCTATCCCTTCTAAAATGGCTTGTCACAAATACATGCATATGCTACATATTTTTAAAAAATGTGGCATATTAAACTTAACACATGCATATTATATGATACGGCAATTTCATTCTTGGTGTACATTCAACAAAAATGTACTCATAGGTTAGTAGACAGACATATAAACTAATATTCCTAACAGCATTAATAATTGCCCAAAACTGGGAAATACTGAAAGTCCTTTACCAGAAGATGGAATAATTTATACATATATATGTGTATATATATATATAGATAGATATAGTGAAGTGTAAAATAAGCAAAGTGAATGAACAAATTATTGCTAAATCAACAGATTATTGCCTGTGTCTATGATTTTTTTGGTTTATTTGATTGTTGCTATCTCTTTTATATCCCACATTTGAGTAAAATCATGCAGTCCTTGTCCTTTTCTGTCTGACTTAATTTCCCCTAGCCTGATACTCTCCAGACCCATCCATATTATCTGTTGTTGCAAATGGCAGTATATTCTCTTTTCAGGGCTGAGTAGTATACCATTGTAGACATGCATCACTTTTTCTTTATTCAATCAGCTGTGGAAGGACACCTAGGTGGTTGCAATGTCTTGGCTATCGTGTATAATGCTGCAATGAAGGTAGGGGTATATATATCTTTATGAATGAGTGTTTTCAAATTTGAGGGTAGATACTCAGAAGAGGGCTTGCTGGGTCATATTCTCAATCTTTTGAACAGCTGCCATGCTGTCTTCCATAGTGGCTGCACCGGTTTACATTTTGCTTTGCTTTTCCCTCATAACTAGTGATATTGAGCACCCTTTAATGTATCTGTTGGCCATCCGTATGTTTTACTTATAAAGATGTCTGTTCAGGTCCTCTGCCTATTTTATAATCAGATAGTTTACTTTTATTATTTAAAAAAATTTAAGTGTAGTTGGTATATATTAGTTTCAAGTGTACGATATAGTGATTCAACATTTATATGACTTACAATGTGATCACCACACTAAATCTAATAAACATTGTCACCATGGAAACTTATCATGACCTCAACTGGCTACATTCACCTTCACCTTTTTCACCTATGCCTGCATCTCTCTCCCCCTCTAAACAATCACCAATTTTATCTCTAAGAGTCTGTTTTGTTTGTTTTATTATTTTAAGGTTACACACATAAGTAAAACCATATAGTATTTTTCCTTCTCTTGCCTGACATTTCAGTTAGGATGATATTCTCTAGGTCCATCTATGTTGTCACAAATGGCAAGATTTCCTTATTTTATATTGCTGAGTAATATTCCACTGCATGCTGTGTGTGTGTGTGTGTGTGTCACATTTTCTTTATTCATTCATCTATCAGTGGACATCTAGGTTGCATCTCTGTCTTGGCTATTGTAAATAATGCAGCAATGAACAGAGGGGTACACATATCTTTTCAAAATAGTATTTTTGTTTTCCTTGGATAAATAACCAGAAGAGGGACTGCTGGATTGTATGATAGTTCTATTTTTAGTTTTTTAAACAATCATCATAGTGGCTGCATCTGCATTCCTGCCAACAGTGTACAAGGGTTCCCTTTTCTTCATATTCTCTCCAGCACTTGATATTTCTTGTCTTATTGATAGTAGACATTCCAAAAGGTGTCTCATTGTGGTTTTGATTTGCATTTCCATGATGATTACTGATGTTGAGCATCATTTCATATGCTTGTTGGCCATCTGTATGTCCTCTGGAGAAATGTCTCTTCGTGTCCTCTACCTATTTTTGATCAAATGATTTATATTTTTCTTAATGAGTTGCATGTGTTCCTCATATATTTTGGAAACCAATCCCTTACTGAATATATCATTTGAAAATATATTCTCTCATTCATATGTTGTCCTTTTGTTTTGCTGATGGTTTCCTTTGCTGCACAAAACTTTTTTAGTTTAGTATAGTCTCATTTGTTTTGGCTTTTGTTTCCCTTGCTCAAGGGGCTATACCCACAAAGATATTACTAAGACTGATGTCACATAGTTTACTACCTATGTTTTCTTTTAGTACTTTTGTAGTTTAAGATCTTAGATTTAAGTCTTTAACCTACTTTTTTTGTTGTTGTAAATGGTGTAAGGGAGTGGTCCAATTCCATTTCTTACATGTATCTGTCTATATAATCATGGGTTTATTTCTGGGTTCTCTTATTCTGTTTTTTTTTTTTTTTCTTGTGCTTAGGCATAGTGTTACATTGTTTATTGAGGTTTATCTTGTTTGGCAGGTAGGCCTGTATTGCTATGAATATTGTCTTAGAACTGCTTTGACTGTGTCCCATAGATTTGGGGTTATTGTGTTTTCAGTTTCATTTGTCTCAAGGTATCATTTGATTTTCACATGCATGCCAGAATTGGAACAGCCGCCTGGATCCCTGTGGGTATTAAACACTAGAAACTTTAGCAAGATGTTGGTCCAGAAGATGTGGGACAGAGTTCAAGACAAAACCCAGTTTTGTGAGGGAGAAGACATCAGCCCTTGCCTGGGGCTGGAGACTGAGATGTTGATAGAACATCAAGGAAGGATCCTAAAGTGAAAGGATACTAATTCATCTTTCAATGGTGCCAAAGCCTGAATGTGAGGAAAGAGGGACATATATTAGAAGATATACAGCAAGTAAGTCATCAATAAGCAGGACAAAGTATGTTTTGGGAAACGTGAACAAATAAGATCAGGAGAACTAAATCCATTAAGCCTTCCTGGAAAGAATACAAAGTAAGCCTTTTCTCAGGGAATTCTCATCCCTTCATAGGTGAGCTGGTGTGCACCAAGCTTATAGCAATGGGGCTACTAGATTCACAGACACAGAATGTTTCCTTTGTGCATCATCATCAGAAGAGCATGTCATTTTTGACCTTCTAAGTAGTTTCTTATTATTTTATATTCTTTTTATTGGCATCTACAATTTAGATCCATTATCCACTTATCTTGTTTTATGTTTTCAGCCCATAGAGTGCCCTGCTAATTCAGTCATCTTTCTTACCCTCTGCGGTTTTCACGATTACTAAGTATTGCTCTTTGGGTCCACCTGTCCAGTGTCCTGGCTGCCTGTTATATGATGGTGAATCTCTTGAGACCAGAAATAAGACCCCTTTAAAATGTGCTGATATTATTTTGATTCCTGATAGTGGCACCTTCTAGTCCCATTTTGGAGAAGTTTTTGGAGAGGTAACAAGTGGGTTGCATTACCCATCCTGACAGTCCCAGCCTGATGTACTTCTCAGGAAAAATGTAGCAAAGTATCTTAATCTGTGCCTTACATTCCTAGTCAAATATTCTGACTGTCAGAAGACAAATGGGCCATTTTGTTTCCTTTCCTTCCACTACTCACCTTGAAATCTTTTCTTCAAGGTTACAAAGTATTTCAATAATTTGGAAAACTAGAATAGACTGCATAGCTATGAACTCTCAATTAATTGCTGATAAAAGTGTTTTCTCCATATACATTTTATTGTGTTCAGCAAGTAAAAAGTCTGAATTTGTAAATTGCGCTCATTCAAGCTTAACCAGATTTGAGCTTTGCGAAACCTCATAAAATTTGATTTTTCTTACAACTTGTGGCTGACATTTCCAAATTCATTTAGCTTCAATTCTGCAAACTCATAAGCCAAATTTGAGTCCAAATGTCTGTTTATAAATTGCTTAAGTGTATTTTAGTGTCCGAGATTTGCTATCTGCTTTATTTTTTAAAAGTTTTACTTCAATTGAGGGAATAGATTAGTTAAATTTTTATCATAAATATTGTATTATTGAAATTTGGGAGAATGAAGTTTTTTGTTTGATCCTTTTCAGTTTTTGCATTCTTTAATGACTTCATTTCAATGATGAAATCAAGGAAACTATGATTCAGTTTTTCTTCTGCAAGCTAAGAATGCCTTGTTGAGTAGGCCTTTGTCTGGCAAAAAATTCTGTAGAGAGATTTTCTCACCTTTTTCTCTTAAAGACTCACAACAGGCATGTAGAGTAAATATAGTAAGCAAACCCCATATAAACTAAAAAAAGGATTAGAGTTATCTATTTTTTGTGAAGTATTATTTTTAAATGTATCCTTTTTTTCTAAATAAAGCTTGGTCCTTATGAAAGAGCCTGATTATAAGAAAAACAAATAAAAAGAATGAAAAGAGGAACTAAATTTTTTATTTTTATAATAAGATAGGCTTGCAGTAGAACATATAGAAAGGAGAGATACACAGGAAAATAAAGTAAATAAATAAATAGCAATCCTCTATACAATCAAACATAACTTTTATTAACAATTTTATGCATACTTTCCTTGTTGACTCCTTTTCTCTTCATGAATATGAGATTAAAACTATGTAAAAATCCGTTAAAAAGTGTGTTGCAGTGGTAGTAGTTGTCATTGTTATTATGACTATATTTAATCCACTCCATATTGAGTTAGACCAGACATTCATACATTCATTTCATACATTATCTTTTAAGTATCGACCATGCTTTATGCACTATTCTAAGAGGCAAGAAAAAAGCAGATAGAATCTCTATCTTAGTGGAGTTTATAGCCCAATGGAAGTAGACACAGCACAGTTGGCCTCAGGTATAAGAGAAGGAGGGAATTGGTTGATAGATAATAGATAAATAAATAGATATGTGCTACCTGTTAGGAGGTGGTAAGTGCTAGGAAGAACATAAAGCAATGCAGGAGAACAGGGGCTGTAGATGATGGGGAAGGGTTGCAATTTAAAACAAGTCAGTCAGGGAAGCCTTACTATTGATGGGATGCTTGAAGAGGCATGAAGAATGTAAGGGAGACAATTACACAGAAATTTCAGGGAAGAACATTCCAGAAGAGCAAGAAAGACAGTGTGGCAGGAACAGAATGAGTAACGAAGAAAGAGTAGGACATGGGTATGACACTGTAGGGTTTTATAGAACACTAAAGGACTGGGCCATTTACAACTGATCAAAATGATTTGCCACTGCAGGGTTCTGGGCAGTCAGTCGCATGGCGCGCCCTGACTTAAAATATCCAATGATCATCTTGTATATTCTGTTGAGAGTATACTATGGATATGGGGCATAGGGAGATTGCTCAAGGGAAAGAGAACACTGAAATCAGTAAGGAAGTTGTTGCAATAATTCAAGTGACAGAAGTTAATGGCTCTAACCAAGGTGAGAGCAGTACGGATGGTAGGAATGCATTAGGGCAAATATAAGAGAAAGTGTAATCACGAATGGCCGCAAGTCTGTGGGAGGAAAAAGTACCGCTTATGTTAAATTGAAGAAGTCTAATATATTAATGTAGATGTTCAGTAGGAGGTTGGATAGATGAGTCTGGAGTTCAGTACAGTCTTCCAAGTAGAGATGTATAGTTGATAATTAATTGATACCAACTGGGTGAGTATAGTAGAGAAAAACAGAAGAGAAAAAAAGTATTAAAGGCTGAACCTAGCAAATTCCACAGTTTAGAGGTTGTGTAGATCAGGAAAAGCTGACAAAGGAGACTGAAAAGGATTAGTAAGTGAAGTAAGAGGGAAAAAATAAAGTTTTTTGTGACTTAGAAGCCAAAATAATAAAGTACATGTTACAAAAAGGTCAAGTAAGATGAGACCTGAGGTTAGACAGTTGCATTTAGCAATCTTGCAATTATTGGTATGCTAACCACATGTCCAAGTTGCCTGAGACAGTTCTGTTTTATGCCCAGTGCCTCAATGTAGTAATTATTTATGCTCCCTTTTACTTTCAAAGATGTCCAGGCTTGGAAATATGTTGTATAATGAACCAAGCTAAAGCCATGTGGCAAAATCCTAGTTAGAATGGTATCAAGTGATGGAAAGTGGGACTTGGAGAAGTGAAGCTGGCTTCCTTTGGAACAGGTTTCACTGTCAAGTAGAGCAGACAGACTGCTAGCCTGAGGGGACTATTGATCAAACGGAGATTCTTTTTAGGCAGGACAGATAATAGTTTTTGCTGAGCTGATAGAAAGGCAGAAAAACATGATGCAGGAGAGAAAGGAGACATGCTGGAGAGAACAGGGGAGAGGGGGTGGCCTCCGGTAACACGGAAGATCGGTCGTACATAGATATGCATAGATGCGGGTAGGTGGCTTTGCTGTGGTGGACACCAGGGGGAGATCTCTTCCAATTCTGATTTTTGCAGTTTTATCCCCATGAGCTATTGATGAGGGTGATGATGAAGGGGCTGGCAGTGCCTGAGAAGATGGAAAATACATATGAAACCATCATCCAGGAGAGTAGACTCAGGAAATTTAGAAAGGTTGCTACATTGTAATAAAGTCTCGTTTAAGATTAGCAACCATGAATTTAAAATAAAACAACACCATTATTGTTTTATAGGTTTTGTTTTTTTCCAGCTTGTTGCAGTTGTATTTACCCAGAATTGGATTTGCCAGACAAATATAATGTAAAGGAAATGAGGAAGAAATTTGAGGTGTATACAAGAAAGTATTGTGAGTTACGGAATTTAAACTATGTAAGGAAAGAACTTGATGAGGAAACTGCAATTGTACTTGTTGGGGTGATAAAGGAACTGATGGAATGGGATAAAAAAATGCGTGAGATGGAAAAATTAAAGGTATCAGGAAGAGAGTTCAGTAGTAAAAATTGAGAATATAAAAAAATACATCACAGGATACATATGGTCTAGATTATGACCAAAGGAAAGGTGGTAGAGTCGAGAGAGAGAATCGTCAGGGTCTTAGGGAGTGTGGCCAAGGAGACGTAGATGATTGAGGGTTATTGGATTTTAACCCTCTAGTGACATGATATTCAAAGCTGAATTTTTTTTTTTGGAAGAAGGAAGTAAAAATAGTCCGCAAATGGTAATGAGGAACAAGGAGAATGTCTTTATTTTGTATTGTTTTTGTTAAATTTATAGGAGTGACATTGGTTAATAAGATTACATAGGTTTAAATGTACAATTCTATGATACATCATCTGTATATTGTATTGTGTGCCTAGCACTCAAAGTCAAATCATCTTCCATGACCATGTACTTGACCCACTTTATCCTTTACTATTCCCACCCCTCTTCCCTCTGGTAACCACTATCCTGTTATCTGTGAGTTTTGTTTATTTGTCTTGTTTTTCCTTTGTTGCTTTCAGTTTTATATCCCACATATGAGTGAAATCTTATGGTTCTTAACTTTTCCATCTGACATTTTTGCTTAGTGTAATATCCATGTTGTTGCAAATGACAGTATCTTTTCTTATGGTATATTCCATTGTATATATGTACTATACTTTTTAAAAATTATTTATTTATGTTTAGAGTGAGGGTAAGGGAAGGAGAAAGTGAAGGAAAGAAACATCAATGTGTGGTTGCCTCTCACACCCCCCAACTGGGAACCTGGCCCACAACCCAGGCATGTGTCTTTACTGGGAATCCAACTGGCTACCTTCTCATTCACAGGCTCACACTCAATCCACTGAGCTACACCAGCCAGGGCTGTGATATACCTTCTTTATCCCATCATCTATTGAAGGACACTTCAGTTGTTTCTATGTCTTGGCCACCATGAATAACGCTGCACTGAACATAAGGGTGCATGTGTCTTTGCAAATAAATGTTTTCAAATGTTGGAGGTAGATACCCAGAAGAAGAGTTGCTGGCTCATACAGTAACTGTATTCTTCATTTTTAGGGAACCTCCATACTATTGTCCATGTGGTTGTACCAGTCTACATTCCTACCGGCAATGAATGAGAGTTCCTTTTCCTCCACAACCTCTGCAACACTTGTTATTACTTGTCTTGTTGATAATAACCATTCTGGCAGGTGTGAGGTGGTATCTCATTGTAGTTTTGCTTTTCATTTCTCTAATAACTAGAGATGTTGAGCATCTTTTCATATATCTTTTGGGGATTTGTGTGTCTTCCTTGGAGGCGTGTCTGTTCAGGTCCTCTGCCCATTTTTTAATTGGATTGTTCATTTGCTTGTTTGGTGTTGAGGTGTAAGAATTATTTACATATTCAGGATATTAACCCCTTGTTGCAGCTGTTGTTTGCAAATATTTCCTCTCATTCAGTTGGTTGCTTCATTTTTGTTTTGTTGGTGGTTTCTTTTTTTTATTTTTGCTCAATTACAGTTGTCCCCATTTACAGTTGTCCCATTTACCTCCATAACTCTCCCCTCCCCTACCCGCCCCAACCTCCCACATTCAATCCTCCCTCCCCTGTTGTCTTTGTCCATGTGCCCTTTATACATGTTCCTTGGTAACTCTTCCCCTTCTTTCCCCTGTTTTCCCCTTTCCCCCTCCCCTCTAGTTACTATCAGTTTGTTCTTTACTTCCACATATCTGATTCTATTTTGCTTGCTTGTTTGTTTTGTTGATTAGGTTCCACTTATAGGTGAGATCATATGATGTTATTGGTGGTTTCTTTTGCTGTGCAGAAGCTTTTTAGTTTGGTATAGCCTCTTCCATTTATTTTTGCCTTTACTTCCCTTGTTTTGGGGCCAAATGCATAAATCTTCTCTAATGCCAAACCCATAAGTTTAATACTTATGTTGTTTTTTTTTTTTAATGTAGTTTATTGTTTCAGATCTTACATTTAGGTCTTTGATTCATTCGGGTACATTTTTGTATATGGGGACCAACAGCAGTCTAGTTTCATTCTTTTGCGTGGGTCTTTCCAATTTTCCCAGCACCATTTATTGAAAAGGTTTTCCTTTCTATGTTTTTGGTTCCTTTGTCAAAAGCTATTTGTTGATATACATTTGGTTTTATTTCTGGACTTTCAATTCTGTCCCATTGCTCTCCATGTCTGTTTTTCTGCCAGTACCATACTGTTTTTATTATGGTGCCTTTGTAGTGTAATTTTAAGTCACGTAGTATGGTACCTCTGGCTTCTTTATTCTTTCTGAGGATTGCTTTAGCTATTCAGGGTCTTGTGTTGTTCCAGACAAATACAATGATTTTTTGTTTTATTTCTTTAAAAAATGGCATAGGGATTTTTATGGAGATTGCAATAAATCTGTATATTGCTTTGGGTAACATGGACATTTTAACTATGTTGACTATTCCAATCTATGAACATGGATTATCTTTCCACTTCATTGTGTCTTTTTCCAATCTCTTTTAAATAATACTTTGTAATTTTTAGTATATGGGTCCCTCACATCCTTTGTTAAGTTTACTCCTATGTATTTTATTATTTTGTTTGCAGTTGTAAAGTAACCTTTTAAAATTTCTTTTTGTGAAATTTCATTGTCAGTATATAGAAATGTAGTAGATATTTGTATGTAATTTTTATATGGAGGATATCTTTTCTACTTCAGGTCTAAGGGTATAATATATATAGAAGAGAAAAAGAACCACCACTTGAGAAGTCTTCAGGGGAACAGGTAAATTAGAGATAAGGCAAAATTTTATTAGAACAAGAAGAGATGAAGGCAATGAGATGATTGTTGGGGAGTTCACTGATGACTGAGGTTGGCTTTTAAAGAGCACAGTAGAAAAACTGAAAGAGACAAGAAAAGGAGGTGAAAGTAAAAAAAACAAAAAAACAAAAAAGACACATTCAAAGCCTTAAGCAGATTAGAAGTCAGAGTACAATGAAATAACTGGAAGTCTTAAGCTCTTTGTGACCACTAACATAAGCAGCACTAAGAACACAGTGGTGTATCCTGTTGGTTTCAAAGAGAGTTGTCCTGGGACTTAAGAATTAAGAGTGGTGGGTGAAAGGACTGCTTTTTCTTTGTTTTATATCATTAACTACTTTTTAAATCATCAAATATGCTACGACATCATTGTAATAGATGGACTGTATTCTACCCTATAGACATAAAATATTACATTAGTTAATTCAGTGAGCATTTATTAAAGCCTTACAGGTGCTAGTCACAATAAGTGCGAGGGATACAGCAAAGGTATATCAGATATAGCCTTTGCCTTCAGCAAACTTAAAATAGCTAAGAGAAAAGCATAGAATAAGAAGAGCAATAGGCATTCATAAGTTACCATGGATGATCAGGGGAGGCGGGTATGGAATAGAGGGTGGTGAGAGATGAATGAAGGAAGTAGAGTTACTAGGTGGAGACTTGAGTGTTGGATTGAGTAAGAAAATAACTGCAGTTTAGGGGAAATAAAAGGACAAAGATTAAGAGGATAGTGGATAGCATAAAGCATAAGCAATGAGCAAGTGTAGAATACACAGACTTGGTTAGAGGTGTTTGTTTATTGTTTGATGGTTCTCTTTACATTTTGTGACTATTAGACAGGTGGGTATTTGTCATCAGTACTCTGTTACACATAACATTATGTCTCTTAGATAAATTTTAGCATTGGATGTATGATTTTACCTTGGATACTCTCCCTGAAATTAGAATTGGTAAGACAGCACACATATTTTCATCTAATTTTAAAATATTACTAAATTAGTATCAGTAATGTTTTTTCACCCTCACCTGTCTCAAAAACTTATATTAATAATAAATATTTTTATTCTATGTGATAGGTAAAAGCTGAGGTTTTGTTTATTTCTTTATTCAGCACTGCTTTTGCACTTATAGGACAATAATATTTCCTTTTTTTAACTATATAGAACATGTTCTTTGGCCATTTTTGTTAGATTTTTGTCTTTGATTAATTGCTTTTGAGGGTTTTCTTGTTAATACAATTAGTTCTTTACTTTCTAATATTTTTCTTGACTTTCATATGATATTTTTGCTTTATAAAAATCTATTAATTTAGGATGCAGGTCCAAGATAGTGGTATGGGTGGATGCTGAACTCACCTCCACCAAACAACAAATTGAATGTACAACTATACTGAGAGCAATTCCTCCTTAAAGACAACTGTGAGCCAATTGAACAGCTGAGAACAAAAAGCAAGAGAGAGGGACTGCATAGAGAATATTAAGAAACCATGAGAACTCTTCAGGAGCTGAGAGAACAACTCAATACTTGAGGAGCTAGAGAGCACTATTGTTCTCATTTCCCTTGAGCGTGGATTGCAGGTGGGATCTCCATCCAGGTTCTCTGGCCACACTGCAGGGCACTGTGGCACGTCCCCAACCACCTCTCCTAAAACTAGGTCCAGCACAAACAGGAGGGTGCTAGAGCATGAATACAAGGGACTCTTCCATCTGGATATTGATTCAGCAGATACAACAGGGTGGTGTTTCATGCACCCACTGGGCTGTGCCTACTATAGTAGGCTCCCACACCTGAAGAGAGTTTCCAACAACAAAATGTTGAGGTGCCTGCCTGTAGAGCTACCCTGTCCAGAAAAAGTATAGAGATAATGGAGTGCAACTGTGTGCTCATGTGGGGCTGCCCCTCCTGAAGAAAGTATGGAGCTAGCAAAACACTGTGGTACCAGACATAGGACTGCCTCATACAGAGACAGTATGAAGATAGTGGGGCACTTGTGTTCACACATGGGGCTACCCCACGTGGAGTGAGTGGGGTGCAGCAGTGTACACACAAGGTTGCCCCACCTGGAGAAAAGGTAGGACTATTAGTACATTGATAAGCAGGTATGCAGTGGCCCCACCAAGATTCTGCTCTGACTGGGGGCAAGTAAAGTGACAGGGTATGCTGGTAGGGATGCTTAAGCAAAGTGAGTGAGGCATAGCTGAACATCCGAGGAACTGCAATACTCAGAGAGGGTACATAATTAGGAAAGTACAGCTGTGTACACAAGTGGACCTTTCCCACCTAGAGAAAGCAGAGAACTATTAGGACATGAGACATAGAACATGCAGGCTGGGCTGCTAGTGTGGAGTGAGAGGGGTACAATTGAACATGCAAGGATCTGCACTGCCCAGAGAGGGAGCAGAACTAGTAGAGGGCAGCTGTGCACTTATGAGGGCCTGCTCCACCTGGAGAGCAGGCAGAGCTGGAGAGGTGTTAAGACATAAGCATGCAAAGCATCGCCACTCAGACCCTGATCTGATCACATGCAGTTAAAGCAACAGGGCATGCCAAGAGCACACTTAGCAGCCCTGTCTACATCAGGCAGTCTCACTGGTATTAGAAGGATAAGGAAGCACGCACACACCAGGCTGTCCCACAGCGAACTCACTCCTTCAGGCCAAGTGATGTGCCAGGCACTGCACATGCCTTCCCTGACTACAATTGGTTGGCCAAGACTATTAAACAGAGTCTTCAGAGATCACATATTCAAGCCTTAGAAGGGTAGCTATTCTATCCAACTCATAAGTACAAACACAGAAAGTCAAACAAAATAGGGAGAGAGAAGAATATGCCCCAAATGGAGGAACAAGGAAAAGCTCCAGAGAAAAACCCTAATGAAACAGAGGTAAGTAATTTACATAATTAAACATTCAGAGAAACAGTCATATGGGTGCTCAATCATTTGAAAATACAACAGAGAAATTCAGAGAGCACATCAACAATGAAATAGAAAGTGTAAAAAAATCAGAGATGAAGAATATAATAACTGAAATGAGGACTACAGTAGGAGGAATCAACAGCACATTATTTAGTATAGAAGAATATACTAGCAACCTAGAAGACAGAATAGTGGAAATCACCAAATCAGAATAGCAAAATGAAAAAAATATATATTAATGATAGTATAAGAGATCTCTGGGATAATATCAAGCGCCCTAAAGTTCTCATTATAGGGATTCCAGAAGGATAAGAGAGAAACAGGAAGAAAGAATATTTGAAGAAATAGTATCTGAAAACATTTTTAATCTGGAAAAGGAAACAGACATCTTGCTCCAGGAAGCACAGAGAGCTCCAAGTAAGATGACCCCAAAGAGATTCACATCAAGACATATTGTAATTAAAATGGCAAAAGTTAAGGATAAAGAGGCAATCTTAAATGCATCAAGAATGAAACATCAAGTGACATACAAAGGAAACCTAATAAGCCTATCACCAGGTTTCTCAGAAGCAACTTTACAGGCTAGAAGGGGCATCTTTAACTTGCTGAAAGAAAGGAATGTATAACACAGAATAGTATATCTGGCAAGGTAATCATGCAGAATTGAAGGGGATAAAGAGTTTCCCAGACAAGCAAACACTAAAGGAGTTTACAACCACTAAACCAATCTTACAAAAAAAGCATTAAAGGGTCTTCCTGTTGAAGAAAAGGTCATAACCAGACATAATAAAATATAGGATCAAAAAATCTTTTTTCCCCAAAAAAGGCAAATATACACAATAATCACAGTGAATCAAACACTTAAAAAGCTAATGTGAGTGTTAAAAGACAATAGTAGGAAAATAAACTATGACTACAATAAATAATCAGGGGAGACAGAAAACCAAATGATACAAAACATGACAACAAAAAACATAGAGTGGGGGAGGGAGTAAAAATGTAGTGCTTTTGGAACATAACATAATTGAACTGAAATGCCTATCAACTTAAAATACACTGGGGTGTGTGTGTGTGTGTGTGTGTGTGTGTGTGAGAGAGAGAGAGAGAAAGCTCATGGTAACCATAAATTAAACCTATATTAAAATACACAAAATATAAAGATCAAGGAATCCAATCAAAAACTAAAGAACAAAAAAATCAGAGAAAGAAGAAGGTGGAGTAGAAAGGAACAGCAAACACAAATAAAAACAATTTTAAAAATGGCGATAAGCACATACCTGTCAATAATCACTATAAATGTAAATAGAATAAATGTTCCAATGAAAAGACATAGGGTGGCAGAATAAATTTTTAAAAAAGAACAACAAAAAACCCATAACTCGTCTATATGCTGCTTACCATAAGCTCATTGTAGATTAAAAGATACACGCAGACTAAAAGTGAAGGGATGAAAAAGATATTCCATACAAATAAAAATAAAAAGCAAGCTGTGATAGCAATACTTAATATCAGACAAGACAGACTTCAAAACAGAGAATGTATAAAGAGATAAAGAAGAATATTACTTGCAATGGCAAATGGTCAATCTAAGAAGAGGGTAAAATAATTGTAAATATTTAAGTACCAAACGTAGGAGCACCCAAGTGTATAAACCAAATGTTGACAGACATAACACAGAAATAAACAGTAATAGTATAATAGTTGGGGACTTTACTACTGTACTTAGATCAATGGACAGAACAACCAGACTGAAAATTAATAAAGAAACAATAGCCTACTTGCCCCATTAGACCAGTTCAACTTGATAGACATTTATAGAGCATTTTACCCAAAAACTGTAGATTATGAATTTTTCCCAAGTGTACACAGAATACTTCCCAGGATAGATCACATAACAGGCCATGAAAAAGCCTCAATAATTCAAGAAGATTGAAATTATATGAAGCACATTTTCTGACCACAATGGCATAAAACTAGAAATCAACTACGGCAAAAAAACTGGAAACTATCTCCAGTAAAATGTAGACACAAAATTAAAAATTTATGGGATGCAGCAAAAGTAGTTATAATAGGAAAGTTTATAGCAATACAGGCCTACGTCAAGAAGCAAGAAAAATCCCAAGTAAAGCATTTCAATTTACACCTAAAGAAAGTAGAAAAAAGGAAGTAATCAAACATGAAGTAGAGAAAATGAAATAATAAAGACCAGGAGGAAAATAAATAAAATAGAAAAGATAATGAAACTAAGAACTGGTTCTGTAAAATGATAAATAAAATAGCCCAGTCTCTAGCAAGACTCATCAAGCAAAAAAAAAAAAAAAAAAAAAAAAAAAAAAAAAAAAAAAAAAAAAAAAAAAAAAAAAAAAAAAAAAAAAAAAAAAAAAAAAAAAAAAAAAAAAAAAAAAAAAAAAAAAAAAAAAAAAAAAAAAAAAAAAAAAAAAAAAAAAAAAAAAAAAAAAAAAAAAAAAAAAAGAGAGAGAGAGAGAGAGAGAGAGAGAGCACAAATATATAAAATCAGAAATGAAAGAGGAAGGATTACCACTGATACCATAGAAATGCAAAAGATTAAAAAATACTGTGAACAATTATAGCAAATTGTACAATCTGGAAGAAATGGGTAAATTTCTAGAAACCAACAATCTTCCAAGACTACCCAAAGCAATTTATAGGTTCAGTGTAATTTCTGTCAAATACTACCCAACACAATCTATACATTTAATGCAAAATAGTGCAGCCGCTGTGGAAAACATTATGGAGATTCCTCAAGAAACTAAAATAGATTTACCCCATAACCCAGCAATTCCACTGCTGGGTATTTATCCAAAGAAAACAAAAAGATATATGCATCTCTATGTTCATGGCAGCATTATTTACCATAGCTGAGATATGTAAGCAACCTAGGTGTCCATCAGTAGATGAATGGATAAGGAAGCTGTGATGCATATACACAATGGAATATTATACAATAAGAAAAATGAAATCTTGCCATTTGTGAAAACATGGATGAATTTCGAAGGTATTTTGCTAAATAAGTCAGACAAGAAAAACAAACACCAATGGTTTCATTTACACCTAAAATCCCCAGAAAACAACCAAACAAACAAATAATACAAAACAAAACAAAAACAGACTTATCAAAACAGAGACCAAAGGGATGGTTACCAGAAGGGAGGAGGTAGAGATATGGTTGAAAGCAGAAAGGAAATATGGTCAATGATATTGTGATAAGTTTTCATGGTGACAGATGATTACTAGAAATAGTGAAGTGATCACATTGTATGGGTCAAATCATTATATTGTATACCTGAAACTAATATAATGAATATATAATACTGTATACCAACTATAGTTAAATAAACAATTAAAAATATATATTCATTTATTTCCTTCCCTAATTTTAAATTTTTATATAAAAACTTTGTCTTTTTATTTATAATTAAATATTTCATATTATACTGGAAAAGGCTTTCCCCATTATAAGATTTGTAGTTTTTTCTAGTATATTCATAATTTCTTTGTTTTTATTTTTGTATAGTTTTATTTTTTAATTTTTATACAACTGAAATAATGGAATGGAGTCTGAGGAAGAAATAATAAACAGATGTCTGTAGGATTTGAACCTATAGATTAAGAGGCTAACTAGGCCATTATCCAACAGAAAACATCCACAAAGAATAGTCTGTAGTAGAAGGGGCTTTGTTTGGGGAAAGTTACGTATGTGTCTGAACTCCCAATTTACAACAGGTAAACGTATCCTAATCGCCTTAGAAGATTGTTGTACTTACGTTTGTAAAGTACATCACAAATGTTAACTATTGTTTTAAGCAGGACTGAATACATATCTGTGGGATAATAGAAGAAAATCCATTAAGAAGGAAAAGAGCATACCACTTATTAATTTAAATACTCTAGGAATTTTATCAAAAGTCTTGACAAAAAAGATACGGCTTTGTTAGATAAAAGATGAGTGACTAAAGGAACTGGCTCTGGATCAAGGTGCTCTCAAAAAGATACCTTTAGAAAAAAGAAGCTGTGCTAAAGTGACCCTTACAAAAATTCACAGCACAAGTAGCTTCTAGGATTATCCAAGCAGATTCCTGGCACAGGCCAGTGTAAATTAACAGAAAATAATTTCTCCCCTGCCCTCCATTAAAAATGCCCTGGGGACATTCCCCAGAAAATGGCTGTGGGACTTTACAGCTGACCCTAATCTAAGTTAGAGTTAACTAATTTTGAAAGGAGATAAAATGAAAATTCATACAGCCTTTCACAAAAGGCATCACGTTGACAGTTGTGGTTATTAGTTCATATCCAAATTTTCTATGTAGACTCCTGCATATTTGGAAGTTCAATAGCCTTCTTTTTCATATCGTAGCCTTCATTTCCATATTGTTCAAAATTTACTTACAGTCTAGAAGTGAATACTTTGGGACAACATATGAATAAGCCACAATCAATTATGGAAATTCTGTATCTCATCTTCATGATCAATAAAAATTGGAACCTATGAAAAAAAGTTGCTGTGCTTGATTAAATGTTGTCATTAATATTTTAGTAATAGAAATGTTGGAATGTCCTTTATCTCCTTGACTTCATTAAGCTCCCAGAGAAGCTTTACAGACTCATTATCTTATTTCATGTTGGGCTTTTCATCTATGAATCTCAAAGAGTAAAAATGAGATTTAATGACTTTTGAGGTCACAGTACTTTTCACACCTACAGTATTACAGAAAAGACCTATGTCATCAACTTGACTTTGACCAGGAGTTTGATTCCTGAGCTTGTGAAATTTAAAATCCACAGCATTTCTTTTTTTATTGAAATATGGTACAAATACAAAAAGTTAATAAATCATCAAGAGATATCTCAATATATTATCTCAAGTTGAACATATCTGTGAAAGCCTACTCAATTCAAGGAAAAACTTACCAGCACCTCAGAACACAGCTTTCTTTTAAGATGAAAATAAAGAATACTTTCTTCTTCCTTCTTCTCTTTCCTCTCCTTTTCTTCCCCCCTTTCTCCTTCTCCTTCTATTAGTTTTCACCCAAACTACAATCTTCATATTCATTGGAACTGGTCACACACTTCTAAACCTCAGAACAAAGCTTCTAAAATCTTTGAGTCGGGAAAAACTAATTATTTACACTTTCTATAAATCCTAGCCCCTGGCTTCAAATATAGGCAACTGAATATATCTATTAAAAAAACTTTTTATTGGATTTACTGTAGTGACATTGGCTAATAATATAGGGTTCAAATGTACAGTTTTATGCAACTGAATCACTCTTTTAGTGGTATAAAATTCTCCATCACTAGGTGTGTTCAAATAGATATAACGCTCTAATCATTAGTCTATCCTTGAGCTTATAATAAATTCTTTATAATTTCCAATCAATAATTCTGGTATTATATTTTATAGCACCAAAAAATATTCTATTTGAATTTCAACAGCAGATTTTGAAACATTTATTATGAGCTTGAATTTAAAAACCCTAGCTCTTAGCTGAAGGTTGATTCCTAGCTCTTCAACAGATCCAGGCTGAAATGTTTTCTTTTCATCTATCTGCTGGGCTACCTACCTCTTTCATCTTCTCAAATATCCTACTTCATAAATACTTTTTAAAACTACCTTATTGAAGTACAGTTGACATACAATAATATATTAGTTTCAGGTGTACAATATAATTATTCAACATTTATAATTTATATAATGTGATCACTATAATAAGTCTAGTAATCATTGTCAACATGTGGGTATTACAGTATTGATTACTTATCCTTTGCTGTACAGTACATCCTCATGACTTATTTTTTATATAATTAACTGGAGGTTTGTACCTCTTAATTTCCTTCACCATTTTTAGCCATCCCCTTATCTCCCTCCCTCTGGCAGGTCCTCAAAAATTTAGAAATACAGTTATCACACAACTCAGCAATATCACTTTTGGGTATCTATCAAAAAAAACCACCCAAAAAACATTAACTCGAAAAGACATATGCAGCCCTATGCTCATTACAGCATTGTTTACATAGCCAAGATATGGCAGCATCCTAGGTGTTCATTGATGGAGGAATGAATAAACACTTATTCATATCTTACAAATGAGAATACTTTATAGTATATATTAATTTTTTTTCTAAGTCCCCAAATGGTAAAAATTTTAAGTCCATCTGTCTTTAACATAGGCAATGGCAGTGGTAAATGTATTGATGAGTCTGATTAATAATTGCACTTGATTTATGAAAATAACTTTTCTACTCTTTTTAAAATTTCAAGAAGTTTCTCATTGAAAAGTTGTAGATGCAACTAAAGTTCCCCTTCTCATCATTTCTCTCTTCCTTCCAATTATAACCCACTCCTCTGAAGTTGTTCCCTAAAGTTTCCACAAGTGTTTTTATAATTTTTCAATAAATACATATGCTTATAAATAATTTTACAATATTATATGCATCCTTTTACAACTTTATGTTTTAATTTAATATACATTTTATCTATCCCACATTATATATCCATATCTATATCTATATCTAACTTATATATAATACATTCAATTTAATATCTCTATAATATTTCATCAATAATCTATAGTTCTTCCATTCCTCTACTATTGGACAATTAAATTGTTGTTGTTAAAATAACAGTGGTATAATGAACATCTTTATGCCTATTTTCTTGTATATGAAAATTCATGCCAGGTAGAATTCAGAATCGTTGTCTTTAACTTTACACAGAATTCCAAATGATTTTCCAGAGTAGTTATATTGACAATCAAAGTAACAATATATAAGAATTCTCACTTCACAAAACCTTAGGTATTTAAGATTTGGCATCATCAGATGCCTTGTTATCTAATTAATTACTGAGAAATGGTGTATTTCCATAACACTGAACTGGAGATAGTCACACAATTTGTTGTAAGCACCCCCAACACACACAAACCAAAAAGAAAAGAAAGAAAAAGAAAACTTCTAACTATCTAAAATTTCAAATTCTAGATTATCATTGAAAAAAGAAGAGGAGTTTATTAGGACAATTACCAAATTAAAAGGTTTTTCTATTTGTATTTATAACACAGAGCACTAATTGAAGTGCTCTGGAGATGATTATGAGTATCAATAGGTTTATTCTTATGAGTATGAATATTTATGAGTACAAGGTTATTTATAGTTTTACAAATTAGTAAGAAAAAATGTAGGCTAACTTTTAAGTAAGCCTGCTATTTTCCTATTTCATAAAGAAAATTACAAATATCAGAAAAATATTCTTTCACATTTTGGCCTCAATCTGTACATTTCCTTTTTCATTTTTCATTCCCTCCGTTAGGTACCATAACAAATACAAGCAACCTTTTATCTAATCCCTTCATCTGTATTTTACATTCCAATTATTTGCTTCATTTTACTTGAAACCTTTATTTTATCCATCGTATGTCCTCTCCCCTGCATCTTTTCCCTTCTCCTCTTTCATGGGTCTTTCCATTGGCATTCTATATAGGCTCACATCCCTCCATTATTATTATCTCATGTTTCCCAGCATCGTTCTAACCTCCACTGCTGCATCACCTGAGGACCAGACTGTCCAGTTAATACTCATGCTCTGCTCAGTCTGCTTACTGATAGGTGATGTCTGCAGCTGGCTCCAGTGCAAAGGTCACCCCAGACCTCCTCTTCATTAAACTCTACTGATAAATTTAGCCCCTATATCACTCAAGTATTTGCAGTATTTGATACTATTGATTTACCACTCTTTTCAATAAAATATTAATTATTGGTTGTATTTATGGTAATGTGATATACAGTTAATTTTAAATATTTTATATAGAAAGTTATTTTAACCACTTATAACCATGCAGAAATAACTACACTTAATGTTCCTTTTTATTTTGCTTTCAGTTACAGTTATTGCAATTATCAACAACTATATGGATCTAACACTGCTTTTTCACTTAATATTTGGGACATGCCATTAAGAACATTGAGTGTTTTAAAAGGTAACATTATTTCAGGTAGGTAGATGGTGGTGATGGAGGTGGGAGCTGAGCCCACTTGACTGTACCCAACTGGGACGCCTAGCTGATCTTCAGAAAACTAAAATGAACAACCAACAGAATCCCAGCTGACAAGAAGTTTAGAAGCCAAATTGTGGAGAAGATGCTTAAAAACACATGGTAAGGAAAGTTTGTAGGCTGACCAAAGAAAGGTCCCAGGCCTTGCGCTGGAGACCATGGCTGCTGAGGGAGCATTAGAGGAGAGCCAGGTCAGTGATGGCAACCAAGAGGCTCCCTCCCCTCCCAGAGCTGGGAAGTCCCAGACCCCTGGGATACCTAAATAAAAAGTCAGTAAGTGACACACAGCCCATGGTGTACCTTGGCTGGGGCTGCAGTCACCTCCTGGGGCAGTATCAGAAAAATTGGGGAGCCAGGTGATAGCTGGAGCTGGGGAAGAAATGGACCGTGACTGGCCATGACCCAGATAGACTCTGGACTGGTCAGAGAGCTGGACTGTGTGGAAAGCTGGGCACTTGTTAGGAATGACAGTTGGCATCCAAGGGGCTTTTATCAAAAGGGAAACTGGGCCACCCTGCAGGGACCCATGGGTGTGCAGGGGCCAGACCAGTGAAGAGGGAGGAGAGTGGGTGAGATTTGCTCCCACTTAGTGTACCTCACGGACTGATAAAAGGGGTGCAAAACAAGGTGGATTATGGGCCCTGGCCTGGTACAAATGCACAGAGTGGACAGTGCAGGCTGCACAGTGCTCTGAGGGTGTGGGCTGGAAACTGGGCACCTGTGATTATTGTAGCCCAGGCTGAGCCCCTGTCCTTGTGGAAACACTGGAAAGGATAAAACAGAGCCCAGCCTCCTTCTGCCTGCAGGACCCAGGAAGACCTGCAAAACAGGCTTAGCAGGTTTAAAATCAGCAGGAGGCTTATCTATCTATCTATCTATCTATCTATCTATCTATCTATCTATCATCTATCTATCTACTTATTTACTTTTCTTTCAAGAGTAAGACAATAAGACCTGGAGCTGTGAGAAAACCATTTTCTCACAGCAACACACTAATTCTAGGGGATTTTAACAGCCTACTGTCGAGAATGGATAGATCTTCCAAACAAAATATCAACAAGGATATTGCAGCATTGAACAATGCCCTAGGCCAAATGAACTTAACTGATATATGTAGAGCCTTTCATCCAAAGAAGCAAAATGCATATTCTTTTCAAATACACATGGAACATTTTCAAAGATAGACCACATGATAGGACACAAAACAAGCCTCAACAAATTCAAGAAAATTGAAATCATATCAAGCATTTTCTCAGACCACAAGGGCCTGAAACTAGAAACCAACTTCAAGGAAAAAACTCAAAAACACTGAAATTCATGGAGACTGAGTAGCATGCTGTTAAACAATGTATGGGTTAATATTGACATCAAGGAAGAAATCAAAAAGTTTTTGGAAATAAATGAAAATGAACACACAACAGTCCAAAACCTATGGGACACAGCGAAGGCAGTTCTGATAGGGGAGTTCATAGAGATACAGGCCCACCTAAAAAACATAGAAAATTTTCAAATAAATGACATAACCTTACATCTACAAGAACTGAAGGAACAACAACAAACAAAGCTTAGAGCATGTAGAAGGAAAGAAATAACCAAGGTCAGAGCAGATTTAAATGACAGAGACTAAAAGAACAATAAATCCAAGAGTTAGTTCTTCCAAAACTTAATCAAGAAGAAAAAGAAAGCCTGAACAAATGATATCAGCTGGTAAAATTGAAGCAGGAAAAGAAAAAAAAAAAAAAAACCCTCCCAACACAGGAAAGCCTCGGACTGGATGGTTTCACAGGAGAATTTTACAAACCAGTTAAGAAAGAGCTAACCCCTTCTCAGACTGTTACAAAAAAAACAAGAAGGAAGACTCCCCAACTCATTTTATGAGGCAATCATCATCCTAAATCCCAAATCAGATAAAGACTCAACAAAGAAAGAAAACTACAGGCAAATATCACTGATGAACATAGACACTAAAATCCTCAACAAAATATTGGCAAACCACATCTAGCAATATGTTAAAAATATAATACACCATGTTCAAGTGGGATTCATCTCAGCGATGTGAGGATGGTACAATATTCTCAAATCAATAAACTTAATACATCACATAAACAAAAGCAAAGATAAAAATCACATGATCATATCAACAGATAGGGAAAAAGCACTTGATAAGGTATAGCACCCATTTATGATAAAAACACTCAGCAAAGTGGGAGTAGAGAGAGCACACCTCAACATAATAAAGTTCATATACAAGAAACCTACAACCAATGTCATACTCAAATGGTCAAAAACTAAAACTTTCCCACTAAGATTAGGAGCAAGACAAGGATGTCTGCTTTCACCACTTCTATTTAACATAGTTTTGGAAGTCCTAACCACAAAGATCAGACAAGATAAAGAAATAAAAGGCATCCAAATTGGAAAGGAGGAAATAAAATTGTCGTTGTCTGCAGATGACATGGTAGTGTACATAGAAAACTCTATAGACTCCACCAAAAAACTACTCAACCTAATAAATGAATTTGGCAAAGCAACAGGATACAAAGTCAATTTTCAGAAATTGAAGGCATTTTTGTACAACAACAATGCAATATCAGAAACAGAAATCAGAAAAAAATAAATCCCATTTGCTACAGCAAAAAGAAAAATAAAGTACCTAGGAATAAACCTAACCAAAGAGGTAAAACATCTGTACTCAGAAAACTACACAACACTGAAGAAAGATATTAAGAGACAAAAATAAATGGAAACATATACTGTGTTTATGGATTAGAATAATTAACATCATCAAAATGTCCATACTACCCAAAGCAATTTATAGATTCAATGAAATCCCTATTAAAATTCCAATGACATATTTTACAGATATAGAACAAACATTTCAAACATTTATATGGAACCATAAACAATCCTGAAATGCTGCAGCAATTTTGAGAAAGAAGAACAAAGTAGGAGGGATCACAATACCTGATATCAATCTATATTACAAGGCCACTGTAATTGAAACAGTCTGGACTGGCATAAGAATAGACATACAGATAAATGGAACAGAATAGAGAGCCTGGAAATAAACCTATGTCTCTACAGTCAATTAATATTCAACGAAGGGGACATAAGTATGAAATGGAGTAAAAATAGTCCTTCAACAAATGGTGTTGGGAGAGCTGGACAGTTACATGCAAAAAAAATGAAACTCAGCCACCACCTTAGACCATGCACAAAGATAAAATCAAGATGGATAAAAGACTTAAATATAAGTAGTGACACCAAAGTCCTAGAGGAGGACACAGGCAAGAAAATCTCAGACATTCCTGAGATTATCTGAGGAATATAATTGCCCCACCCACCCCCACCTCCCACCCTCAATTCTACCCCCTCTTGGGTTTGTCCATAGGTCCTTTATATGTGTTCCTTGACTTGATCCTTCCCCTTCTTTCCCCTGGTTATCCCCTCCCCCCTCCCTTCTGGTCACTGTCAGTTTGTTCTTTATTTTTATGTCTTTAGTTCTATTTTGCTTGCTGGCTTGTTTTGTTGATTAGATTCCACTTATAGGTGAGATCATACGGTATTTTTCTTTTACATCCTGTCTTATCTCATTTAGCATAATGCTCTCCAGTTCCATCCATGGTGTAGTAAAGAGTAGGAGTTCCTTCTTTCTTTCTGCTGTGTAGTATTCCATTGTGTAAGTATACCACAGGTTTTGATCCACTCATTTACTGATGGACACTTAGGCTGTTTATAGCACTTCACTATTGTAAATAGTGCTACCATGAACATTGGGGTGCATAGGCCTTTTGTGTTAGGTCTTTTGAATTAGTGTTTCAGGACCCTTAGGGTATAACCCCAGCAGTGGAATTGCCAGGTCAAAAGGCAGTTCCATTTTTAGTTTTTAGAGAAAATTTCATTCGGTTTTCCACAGTGGCTGCACCAGTCTTCATTCCCACCAACAGTGCACTAGGGTTCCTTTTACTCCACATTGTTGTCAGCACTTGTTTGCTGATTTGTTTATGATGGCCATTCTGACTGGTGTGAAATGGTATCTCATTGTGGTTTTAATTTGCATCTCTCTGATGGTTAGTGATGCTGAGCCTCCTTTCGTATGTCTCTGGGCCCTCTGTGTGTGCTTCTTGGAGAAGTGTCTGTTCAGGTCCTTTATTCATTTTTTAATTGGATTGTTTGCCTTAGAAAATATAAAAGAATACAAACTAAAACATAAGCCTACTTTAAAGTTCTTTTTAAATGCACATATAATTCTAAAGATGGTTAAACTAAAACCATTTGCACTAATTTCTAATCAAACATTGTATATAAGGAATGGAAAATATTGATAATTGCATAATATATTAGGTATTTTGCAAAAATAATATTTTTAACTTGGCAAATACTATTATCTCATATGTATTATATGAGGTAAGTGGACTAATCTTGCCCGAATCACACACTGTTTTAACTAGTATGTTGTCAACTTTCATATTGTGTTTGCACTAAAAGCTCTTCATTTTAAAAAAGAATGTTAGTTCCACTAGATGAACTATGTAAACATAAAGAATTATTGATCAAAATTTAAATTTTTAAATATATTTTATTTATTTATTTTTAGAGAGAGGGGATGGAGGGGAAAAAGAGAACAAGAGGGATGTTGATGTGAGAGAGAGAGACCTCAAACAGCTGCTTCCCACATTCACCCTGATGGGGACCTAACCCACAGCCCAGGTGTGTTCCCCAACCAGGAACCAAAATGATGACCCTTTGCTCTGCAGGACTGCTCCCAACCGACTGAGCCACACTGGCCAGGGCAGGGTATGTGTCCTAGGGCAAAAGTAATGATAGCAAAAGTTTATCAGCAATACTACATCAAACTAAAACATCCTTGCAATGAAAAGGAAGCCATCAAGAAATGAAAAGGCAACCTACTGAATAGAAAAAGATATTTGTAAATTATGTATCCGATAAATGGTTAATATCACAAATAAATAAGAACTCATACAGCTCAATCAAACAAACAGACCTGAAATCTGGCTTAAAAAAATGGCAGAAGACTTGAATTAAAATTTCTCCAAGGAGACATACAGATTATCAACAGATATCTATAAGATGCTCAACATCATTAATCATCAGGGAAATAAAAATCAAAACTACTACCTTGTCTGGTGTGGCTCCGTGGATTGAGCTTGGACCTATGAACCAAAGGGTTGCTGGTTTGATTCCCAGTCAGGGCAAATGCCTGGGTTGTGGGCCAGGTCCCCAGTAAGGGGTGTGTGAGAGGAAACCACACATTGATGTTTCTTTCCCTCTCTCTTTCTCCCTCCCTTCCCCTCTGTCTAAAAATAAATAAAATCTTTTAAAAAATATTGTGTGATATCTCCTTATACCTGTCAGAATGGCTGTCATGAATAAATCAATAAACAGCAATGTTGGCAAGGACATGGAGAAATGGGAACCCTCATGCACTGTTGATGGGATTGCAAATCAGTGCAGCCACTGTGGAAAACAGTATGGAGGTTCCTGAAACACTTAAACATGCAACTGCTTTATGAGTATTTACTTATAAATACTTCTGGATATTTATTTGAAGAAATCCAAAACACTAATTCAAAAATTTGTGTATACCCCTATAATTTTCTTTACAACATTATTTACAATACCCAAAATATAGAAGCAACCTAAATGTCCATTGACAGACTAATGGATAAAAGAGAAGTGGTACATATGTACATTACTATGAAATATTACTCATCCATAAGAAAAAGAATAAAATCTTGTCATTTTTGATGATATAGATGGACCTAGAGGGTATTATACTAAAGGAAATAAGGCAGATAGAGAAAGACACATACCATTTGATTTCACTTATATGTGGAATCTAAAAAACAAAATAAACAAAAGAAAATAGAAACAAACTCAGTGATACAGAGAACAAATTGATGGTTATCTTATGGGAGGGAAGTCATATAATACAGTTGGGCTAAAAAGTTGAAAGAGCTTGAAAACAAATTGCCAGTTATACAAACAGTCACAGGGATATGAAGTACAGTATAGGCATATAGTCAACAATATCTAACTACGGATGGTGCCAGGTGGGTCTCCACGTACTGTGGGATCACTTCGTAAGGTGTATAAATATCTGATCACTGTGTTGTACACCTGAAACTAATGTAATATTTATGTCAACTATAATTTTTAAAATATATTAAATATAAAATTTACTTGGCTTATTAGTGATATTAATAAAATGCTGAGTTTTTCATCATTGTATATGATGGTGACAATATTTTGGGATAAATATAATTTATTTTGCTAAAGAAATACTCATCATTTACACTGGGACATCTCGAACCCAACATTGAATTAATAGTTTAAAACTTACATTGATTTTCAGATAGGGAAAGATAATAGTGGCCTCCAAGGTGCTCATCTTTCAGTAATCCCTCCATAAACAATGCAGAACAAGAAAAGAATGTGTACAAAACATGGCTTCAGCATAACCTGAAGAGAGAAAATGCCTGTACATCAAAACACATAAGTAAAAATTAAAAGAGAAAAATGGGTAAATCCTGGAGCATGTCCTTACATGCTGTCACAAGCCGGAAGAGGGTGTTTGATATTAAATGAATTGATAAATCTCTAGCCAGATTAACCAGGAAAGAAGAGAGAAGATACATATTTATAAAGTCAGGCTTGAGAGCGGCAACCTCACTGCAGATTCTAGTCATAGTCCTCAATGTGGAGGAAGGGGAGAAAATAGCAGTTGTGGGAAGGTAAGGGATTAGCCTGTGAGGTTGGAATGAAGCTGGAGGTGTCAGTGTGTAGTTGTAGTTAAATTTCGTAGCTCTCTTGAGAAAGGACCTAAAAGCAGTGACGTCCAGTGTCAATGAACCCACGCAGCACCTAGATCTCGTTTGCAAAATAAATAATTCAAAGGCTGTCACAGAGTTTTACAATTACTGACAAACAGGTTGCATAGAAAAAGAATAACATAACTGATACAAGAGTGATTAACAATATACATTATATGGATAAGTTTCTTAGCCCAGAAATCTGCTTTTAAATCTTTTAGGGCCCCACCCTCTACTGGCACTTAAAAATAGATTCTTAGCCACAGTCATTGGCCCACTGAAATAGAGAAAAAAAACTTACAAAAAGTGTCCAGTCAACTCTCATAATCAAATCGCAGAGTATAGTTGGGAGCTGTAAAATTCAGTCACCGGGTGCTGTGCATGAAAACCACAGTGTTCTTTAACTTCTGAAGGAGGCCCAAACATTTTCCTGTATTTTTAAAAATAAAGGCTCATATTATTCATCTAATCTGTTCATAGTAAAAAACTTATTTGTATGTCAGTTTGCCCTTGAATTTATTACTAGTATCTATTTTAATTTGTCTGTTCCCAGGAGGCAACAGCTATGTTGTTAAATTGATCCATCTACTACTCAGCACAACAGATAATTTAATGAATTTTGCCTTAATGATAATGATGGCTTAAAAATGCTACTAAATTGGAAGTTTACAGATTTATGTCCTCTTACTTCCAATGGTCATTGTGTTGATGATGATTAAAGAGATGGTGTGTAGAGAGTTGTAAGCTATTTCACACAGAAAGCTACTTCAGCCTCAAATATCACGTAACTTTGTTTCTTTTCCTAATGCTACAAATCACCAAGCATTCCATTCCATTAGTTAAATTCTACTAGCTTTTAATTATGTTGTCAACAATATATAACAATGATCAAGAACAAAATGTTAGAAGAAAAATTGTCATACCAATGCAGAGTGAACATTAATCGTGGACCAACAGAATGACAGAAACAGTTCAAAAGAGAATGCAATATATATATATATATATATATATATATATATATATATATATATAATAAGTGAAAAAAATCTTGGAAAAAGATAGCTTACTTTGATTTTTTAATGATTAATAAAATCATAACCTTGGGGATTATATTTTCTGTAAGACAGAAATCAATTGTATCATCATTATACAAAAATAATTTGCATATTAGTTATTTTCTTCAAGTTAATCTCTAACTTTACAGAATCCAGATCATGATAAATGGTAAACAGTGAGTCAAGTAAGTCACATTCCCTTAGAGAGTCAGGTGACCAACTTTGATGAATAGCACTCTGATGCGACACTGAAAGAGCATAAAGCCCTTTGGTGCCTCAATGCCAAGTTTTAGTTAAGTTTCTTTCACAAGACACTGAATTTATCTTTAATGTTTAAAGCAATGTATGGACTAAAAAACTGTGTAATGCACAGCAAACTTCTGTAAATTCTCATAAAAGTACATTACTTTGCTAAAGTTTAATTCAAAAACTATATATCTAACCTTTATACCCATTAGTCCCATGAAGTATAGGGTAAAAAAACACAACTCTATATTTAAAATATAGGCATATAATACACATATATGTATATTCTCACACATATGCACGTGAATCTAAATTCCTGTCTTAATCTAGTCAAAGAAGTAAAACTGAGAATAATCTGGTGTCATCAATGTTCACTTGTCAGCGGGATATATAATACTTTTATGACAAGTATGAAGGGACCTCTAGGTGGTTCCCAACTTTTTATCCTCAGAAGACTGATTGAGAAGTTAGAATTTGTACTTGGTCCATACTTTTAGAAAATACTTCTAGCCATGGCACTTTTACAGTTACTTAATCATACATAATTATTTTTAATCTTAAAGTAACTATGTTTTCAAATTATTTTTGATGTTTTTGAAGTATTACACCCCCTAGTTTTATTTTGTTCTTTGTAGCTATGTTCTGTTTTTTTCTACATTTGAATGTACATGTTTTTCCTCAATGATATGAATGCATTTGTTGTGATAGTAGCACCATGTACGGGTAACTGGCATAATTTGGTTCATTTATTTCCTTGATAGGTTAAATTCATGTTTGCTTTTATTGGGAAACAGAACACACAATTCTGAAAGTGCTACAAAAAGGAATATGTTAAATGGTCTGTCGAAGACACTAATCATGAGAGAGTTCCTCTACATTACTGTCTTAATAAATCATTAGTTGCTTTCTGGAACTAATCAGAACTAAACAATACAGCTATTGAGCAATTTCAAGTTTTAGACATTTTAGGACATTTGAAATGGTGTACTGCTTTTTTCTTAGGTAATATAAAAAAGCATTAACATTCATAAAATATATTTAATAAATGAATAAAGAATATGTTTAAAGCCTTAAATTATGTTTCACTAACTCTCAAAAAACTAGTAAGCTCTCTAAGTCATCAATCTCTATTAAAATGACATTTTAGGGAAAAAGACCTCTATCTTAGCTAACACTCGTTTTGTTAGTTAGGTGCCATCTGATTATTTGGGGGGAACCTACCAAACTTATTTACAATAAAACAATCTTAAATGCTCAGTGTCTAGCCAGGAATCCTGTAAAATCTTTGAAATCACACTTACTCTGTTTTTAGCAACTAAACTATTGTTGATTGACATTACAAAATGTAGTAATCTATGTGAATTCAAAACTAGAATCTACTTCAGGCTACAATAAAAGCATCCATTATTTTTAAAGTCAGAAAAAAATACACACCTTTCAGTAAAACTTGAAATTAATGATCGATTGAGGAAATTTAAAAATTCAGCCACTGGCAAACATAAACATACAAAATGCTAGAGGGTTTATCCATTGCGGTAGCCTCAGCCTGCCTATAACTATTTAAATGTAAATTAGTGAAGTTAAAAATTCCATTCCTCAGGCACACTAGCCATGTTTGAAGTGCTCAGCAGCCACAGGTGTCTGGGAGCTCCCGTATTACACAGTGCGGACACTGAGCATTTCATCATCGCACAGTGTTCTGTCAGCACTGAGCAGGAGCAGCCGGCATCAGCTTCTCTATCAGGCTGACTCTGGTAATGTGTTGACTGAGTTTTATTACAATTTTATCTATAGTAGGTGGATGTTGAACTCAACCTACGAACTCATAATCTATGTTTATAAAGTACATTTACTTATTTTTACCTATTTACAAACCTCATAATACTACATTTTTGCATATTTTTCCTGCAAGACTGACAGCAATACATTAAAATTACTACTACGTAATTTCCTATTCATTTCTACCTGCTTCTTTAACATTCTTTCCTTAAGTGTTATATTTCCAACTTATTCAATGCATAGAGGCTGGATGCTGCAATATCACCTGATGGGTCCGTAATGTTCATTACCCCCAAACTTCACCTTTGTACCATCTCTCTTTAAAAAGAAGTCCAAAATGACTATGATTTGCATTCTTGGTTGAGGACAATGATACACAGCAAAAATATTAGAAAACAATGTTCCATTTCCTATTGTCATTTGGAAGTTAGAATTCAGTTTTTAATTTCACTAGTATTTGGAGAAAAATGTGTGCTTACTGTCTTAAGCAACCCTGCCATCTTAATTTTCCCCTACTACCACACCTGTGGCAAATGCTTAAACTAAATTGTGTGATTCATTATTTCCCTAACATACACTGAATTTCCAGCCTATTTGCTTTTTTCCCCCAGTTTGTATCTCCACCATAGTTCCACCTCACCCTAATTTCACCTTTAAAATTACTCCAGGGACTTCTGGCCAAGATGGAGGCACAGATGGATATACTTTACCTCCTGACACAACCAAAAGAAGTACAACAAGGAATTTAAAAACAACAAGAACTGCCAGAAAATTGAAGCGTTTGGAAGTCCAACAACCAAGAACTTAAAGAAGAAGCATTCATCCAGACCAGTAGGAGAGACAGAGATGGGCAGCCAGGGTGGACAGGCCTCATGGCAAGGTGGTTGGTAGAGTGGGTGGCCCCACATTTACATGTGGGTAAAACCAGGAGGAACAACTGGGGAGTGAGACAGACTGTGCCACCCAGGGTTACAGCATGGGAAAACAAAGCCTCAGAATTTCTGGCTGTAAATACCTGTGGGAGTTGAAGTGGCAAGAGAAACTCCTAGCCTCACAAGAGAGTTCATTGAAGACACCCACAGGGACCTAGAATGTACACAAACCCACCCACCAGGGAATCAGCACTAGAAGGGCCCAATTTCCTTGTGGGTAGTGAGGGAAGTGACTGAAAGCTGCCTGAGAGTGGGATGTGTGGCATTGTTCCCTCTTGGACCCCTCCCTGACATACAGTGCCACACAGTGATGTGGATTGCCCCACCCTGGTGAATACCTAAGGCTCCACCCCTCACCACATAACAGGTGTGCTGAGACAAAGAAATATGGCCCAAATGAAAGAACAGATAAAAACTCCAGAAAAAGAATTAAGCAATGAGGAGACAGACAACCTATCTGATGCAGAGTTCAAAACACTGGTAATCAGGATGCTCAAAGAATTGATTCAGCTCTGTTGCAAAATGAAGGAAGAAATGAAGGCTACACAAAGTGAAATAAAGGAACATATACAGAGAACAATGAAGAGAAGGAAACCAGGACTCAAATCAATGATTTGGAACAAAAGGAAGAAATAAACATCCAACCAGAACAGATCGAAGTAACAAGAATTCAAAAAAATGAGGAGAGACTTAGGAATCTTTTGGATGACTTTAAGCACTCTAACATCCAAATCATAGGGGTGCCAGAGGAGAAGAGGAAAAGCATTATATTGAAAACTTATATGAACAAATAATAAAGGAAAACTAACCCCAGTGTGGTGAAGGAAATAGACTTCGAGGAAGTTCAAGAAGCCCAGAGAGTCCACAGAAATTGGACCCAAGGTGGAACACACCAAGGCACATCATCATTAAGTCACCCAAGATTAAAGATAAGGAGAGAGAGAATCTTAAAAGCAGCAAGAGGAAAGGAGACAGTTACCTACAAATGAGTTCCCATGAGACTATCAGCTGATCTCTCAGAAGAAACCTTCCAGGCAAGAAGGGGCTGGAAAGAAGTATTCCAAGTCATGAAAGGCAAGGACCTACATCCAAGATTATTGTATCCAGCAAGGTTATCATTTAGAATGAAAGGGCAGATAAAATGCTTCCCAGATAAGGTCAAGTTAAAGGAATTTATCATTACCAAGCCCTTATTACATGAAATGTTAAGGGGACTTATCTAAGAAATAGAAGATTAAAAACTATGAACAGTAAAATGACAATAAACACAATTATTAACAACCGAACCTAAAAAAAGCAAAAACAAAAATGAACTAAGCAAACAACTACAACATGAACAGAATCACAGAAATAGAGATCACATGGAGGGTTATCAGCAGGGAGGGGGTGGGGGGAGAATGGGGGAAAAGGTACAGGGAATAAGAAGCATAAATGGTAGGTACAAAATAGACAGGAGGAGGTTAGAACAGTATGGGAAATGGAGAAGCCAAAGAACTTATATGTATGACCCATGGACATGAACTAGGGGATGAGGGAATGCTGGTGGGAGGGGGATACAGGGTAGGTGGGAATAAAGAGGAGAAAAAACTGAGACAACTGTAATAGCATAATCAATAAAATATATTAAAAAATTAAAAATAAAATTACTCCAGATTTTAACATTCATAATATATATGTGCCATTTTTATTTATGTAAATCACTTATTTATTCTCTTTCTATCCCATAAGATTCTGATAATAGCAGTTTATGGGTTAATGATCTGTTATTGTTGTGAAACTAAGTACATATTAGAGGCTTAATATATTAGGCAGATTTAATTGACTATTATTGAAGTGTCAATCAACAATGAAATATGGCTGTTATCTTTAAAAATAGAAAATGTAAAGAAAAGTAACATGGCAGTAACTTTTTTACTTAACAAAACATCAAATGGGTAGAATAATCTACAAAGAATACAAGGAATAATGTAGCAGTGTCCATATCTGGTAGTTAACCCAAAGTTAAAGAATGCTATCCTTTTGCCATATTTCCTCCAGATCTTCTCTTCTTAAATAAATCCAACAAATACAGTGGCCTGGTTGTTGTGGCTCAGTTAGTTGGAGTGCTGTCCTATATATTGAAAGGCTGTAGGTTTAATACCTGGTCAAGCATGTGCAGGAGGCAACCAATCATTGTTTCTCTGTAATAAGGATAGTTCTCTCTCTCTCCCTCTCCCTTCCTCCCTCCCTCCCCACTCCTTTCTCTCTTAAGCAATGGGAAAATGTCCTTGGGTGAGGATAATAAATGGATAGATAGATAAATAAATAAACAGAACAGATACAGAGGGATTGCCCTTTACAGCCTTCTCCAGCCTCATTTCCCTCCTGCCTTCCCCTCAGAGAACTGTGCACTATTGTGAAGTTGGTTTGTCCCCTCATTTGTTTTTCAGTTTTTGTAGTAGCATATTTTTAAGGTCAACCACTATGCCAAAACTCTTTCGGAGGTGGTGGTCCACATGTAAATGCAATGATTCATGTTAATACTTTCTAAGATTTTAGTTCTAAATCAGTGTTTTTGCTTATGTTTGTAACCCTGGAGCATCAAAGAATATTTCTTAAATAGGTCGGTAATTATTTTTGCCAAATTTTGTTTCTAACTCTTTTAAGATTAAGCTGAAAGGGAAATTATATTCCTTTGTGAGAAATTATTTTAAATTCCTTTTCACTGACTTCAAAAATAGATAAGCAGTGTCTGCCAATTTTACTTTCAGTATAATTGATCCAAATTATCTGGGCTAAAGCTCTTTGAAAAAATGCAAACTGCAGTTAATCCTTAGAAATATAATTGATTAAAGGACTGTAAGGTTGTATGTTGACTTAAAAGTTATATATTTAACCAGACATGGACTGTATCTTTGAAAGATGCATAGAGCATTCTTTAGAAACCTGATGACTGAATCAGCGCATCAGGAGGGCAACTACAGAGGATCTTTCAGTGACAGAACACCGTGCTAGATGTTGGGGGTAGAATAATAATTGAAACGTTGGTGAATGATAGTTGACCTTGGGTAATCAAATTAGAACAGTGTTCTGCAAACTATAAATCTTATTGCATTTGTGAGTAAAGAGAGATCAATGAGTCCTGAAGGAGCCAAAGTTTAAGTAATGAAAGAGAGCGATTTGAATAGTGAATAGGATTTACATAATAAGTTATAAGAAGAAGTACATTCCTGGCAATGGAATGCCCTAACTGGAGTGGTTGGTGGGTCTTGGAAAGTAGTGGAAATAAGCTTGGATTAAAACAAAAAGGGGTAAGATAATGGAATCCACTGTGAACTCTATTTGGTTTCTTTTAAAGTGCTTGATTTTATGATTCCTTTCATTCTAGTCATGGCATTGATAAGCAGTAACGATGAGCTCTTTGCATACTTGTATTCTTCTCTTTTGCTTTTTGAGAAAGAGGTTTGCAAAAGTATAGGAATGGTTTAATGTTAGGTGACAGAACTTTCTTGAATTAAAACTGTTGCTGAAACCAATCTTTAGGACTGGGTTTCCTTATAACCATTCCACCAGATGTGTTGGAAGAACATTCACAAATTTATCAGGAAGAGAAATGAGGCGTAGAGAAATAAAGTAGCTCAGCCATCAGCAAACAGGGCTTCTGAGACAGAGTTGAAGAGAATCCTAAGGTCAGAAGAAACATTTAGAGGTCATCAATTGCCATTCTCATTTGTCTGCTAACTGTGTTATTCAATGCCTCCAAAGGGAAAAAAAAAAAATGTCTATGTTCTTTCTTACTAACCTCTCAAAAGTTTAAAACTCCCCATGAGTAATCTCTACCCAAAACTGCTGCCACCTGACTTCACCCACTTAAACAGAGTGAACATCACTCTGACAAACAAGTATTCTCATATTTCCAACTGCCTTGCACATAAAGGCACAGTGCTGGTAATGTCATCCATTTCAAAGTAAATTTTAAAACCATGTCCACTACAGAGTCAGGTTTTAATAATAGCTCTTTTCTAGACTTTTAAGACATGAAATAAGGTATTGCAAAGTTACTAGACATGTTATTTGAATTTAAGTGGCTTATGTTACATACTTTGTTTCTATTCAGTTTAGTGTATTCACAGGTTGAGCACGCTCTGCTGAAAATAGTTGAGTTGTCAGGGAAAATACATGTCCCCCCAGGAGGAGTCGTTGACCTTTACCCTGATGCTCTGCCCCAGGCTTCCGGATCACCTCACCATTGCTCCTAACGCAGGCGTATCAGGCCCCACTGTGGGGGAAATTGTGATGCCACTATTGCAGATGTTAACAAACTTTAAGAGCAAATTTTCAAAAAAATATGAAAATTAACATTTTTCAACATGATGGACTTTTCTGTTCAAGCAAATTTTAATGTATGGCAGCATAACATTTTTATATGTTGCTGAAGTCAACTCAGTGACAGATCTGTGAATGAAAACATTTCTAGATCGCTGATTAGAGAGTAGACATTTTTAATTGAAGAGGACAAAATTCGTGAGATTTCCTTTCATGGGTTTTCCTCTACTAAGTACACATGTAATGTCACTAAAGACATTTCATTGGAAAAAAGGCAGAAGTTGACTTATAACTGTATGTATATACTTTGATAACCACGAGTTAACACTACTTTGTCCAAAATCAACTAGATGCCACTTTGTTTCACCTTCAAAGGGACATCACCCCACAATTTCTCCCTATCATGTTTGTATTTTCCCCTGCTCCTGGATCATGGCACAGATGGACTCCAGCTCCCTGCTACTTCAAGTTCTGCCTCAGTTGCAGGGAGCTGCCTGACCCAAGCACAGGCCTCTCAAAATGGGCACACTTCCAGTGACTGATCGCGCCAGGTTAAAAATACCCAGACATTTAAGCTCAGTGCAAACACTGTTGACACTCCATTTATGTTCACAGCATTCCATAGGATTGCCCAGGGCTCAGGGAGCCTGCATCACAGTTTAAACTTATCCTCTATCCTGGTTTCCTTTCTCCCTCCACAGGTGCTGCTCTCTAATAAATAGCCAGTACGACAAAGTCCATCTTAGCGTCTGCTTCTGTAAATTGCTATATGATGGCATTCTTGTCAGGATCACAACATGATCTTCATGCTGCTAAACCCAATGGCCATTTTTTTAAAGATTTTATTTATTTTTAGACACAGGGGAAAAGTGGGAGAAATTCAGGGAAAGAAACATCAATGTGTGGTTGCCTCTCATGTGCCCCCTACTGAGGACCTGGCCTGCAACCCAGGCATGTGCCCTGACTGGGCATTGAACCAGCGACCCTTTGCAGGCTGGCACTCAGTCCACTGAGCCACACCAGCCAGGGTACAATGGCCAGTTTTAAGTTCTCATCTTATTTGGACTACTAATTGGCCTTTCTGACTCTTCTTATGCCCTGCTTTCTTTTTTAATTTAATTGGCCCTATTTTCTTTAGTGTATTCTGACACAGCATTAAGAGCAATCCTTTTTATTATTATTATTTATTTTTAGAGAGAGGTGAAGAGAGGGAGAAAGACAGGGAGAGAAATATCATTGTGTGGTTGCCTCTCACTTGCCCCCTACCAGGAACCTGGCCCACTGCCCAGGCATGTGCCCTGACTGGGGATTGAACCAGCAACCCTTTGGTTCACAGGTTGATGCTCAATCCACTGAGCCACACTAGCCAGGAGAAGAACAACTCTTTTAAAATATAAGATAACTCATCTCCTTCTTCTGCTCAAGATTCTTGAATGTTTGCCAGTTCAACTAAGCCTTAAAATATTCTCCAAGTTTCAACACAGCAACTTCTTCTTTCATAACCCTTGATTTCATCCCCTACTACTCTCCCCTTGTTCATTTTGTTCCAGCCACAGTAGCCTTTTCCATCGTGCCGAACATGCCCTTGTCTATCGGCATTTCATAAATGTGACTAACCCCTCATTTCCTTCCACACTCCATCACTGTCTTTGAAGATAGATGTTATCTAACCACATTAATTATACCATTCCCTCCTGCCCTTCGTACATTCCTATTTCTTGTACCTTTGTTTTTTATATTTCATTTTTCACCATCTTACACATAATGTATTGATTTGTCTCCTTCCAGTAAAGAGTAAGTTCCATAAGAAAAGAAAACTAGTTCATTCACTATTGTAATTATAGAAGCTAAAATAATTCCATAAATTCAACAAATTTAATAAATAATCATTGAATGTGTGACTTAATTAGTGAACCAACTTCTCAGAGTGCAATACCTCTTCTTGAGAATAATAACAGAACCACTTTGGGTGTAAAACATACAGTAGCATAATATTTTATAGTATGCAGAAAATCCACAGCAAAGTCATGCCGCCCCGCAATGAATAGCTCTAGAATACACATCAATGGTTTATTTAACGTCACTCTTGGGAAAAGGCCTTTTCAAAGCTGTGGTAATTGGTAGAAGCATCAAACATCCTCTGGTTTAGAAACTTCTTTAAAATCCAGAGCTGTTCTGAATGCCATCCTTACATATGGAAATGAAAGTAAAGTTTTAAAACTAGACTTCTGTTTTCAGAAAAGGTTAAACAGTTCAGTCACTATGGTAATGATTCTGACACATTAATTTTCAAGGAAGATAGACTATGATGCTATAGTCTTCTCAAAATACAATATAGTTTTAAAGAAATTCTTGTTGTTAACTAAAGACCTTATGCCAATATTAGCATAAATGCCACTAAATCAAGAATCTTAAGTAGGAATTAATCTACCAGACTCCAGTAGAATGACCTTGTCAGGGCCTGTAAGGGTCCAGATATGCTTGTGACATGCATTGCTGTATCTAAATTTAGAGCGTGCACATTACAACTAAAAGATGTGGCTACGCTGACTTTTGTGGTGCAAGTTGATTCGATTACAATTGCCTCTGAGGAGAAAATAAAAAGGAAAAAGAGGGAATAAATGTAGGATTCCCAGTTAAATGCTGATCACACTGGCAGAAAAATGAACATCTGGCCATTCCTACCTATTCTTCATCAGAAAGAACATAAGCTTGGGATATGCACCCAAATTATAAACACATTCCTTATCTATGCAAATGTATGGGGGAAATATAAAACTTCTTCATGAGTAATGAACGAAGCACTAAGAACAACGTACTTGAAGAAAAATTATTATGAAAAATGTTACAGTTGGAACGACCTCTTTTCAAACATAAAGAAGAACCCAATTTTGTTGATTTTCAGTAAATGCAGTATTTACTACTGGCAAATGTAAAGTTATTACATATTAAATTACAAAAAACATATGGAGAAATATACAGTTTAATGCTCCAACATTTTAGAGCTAAATACTAACTAGCTAAGTACATTTGCAATTATATATTTAATTTTGCCTTTAACTTTAAAAATACTTAAAATTTTAAAATTAAAGCCTTCAAATTTGGTCAGAGCTGTAGTGCTTCAAAAGGGCTCCATGTCCTGACTATGAAAGTAAAGAGAAGTGGAATTAAAACATGATTGCTTAGAAAAGGGATTTTCCACTGGAGCCTATAAATTAAGAGTTATTGATAATATGAATAATACTAAAGTATTCATAGCTAACATTTATTAAGTGCTATGGGCCAACCAGCATCTTAAGAGTTCACCGTGTATTTTCCCCTGTTATCTTCACTACTCTCTCCTCCTGCAGATGAGACCCATTTGCAGATGAGGAAACTGAGGATGAGAATTCATTGACTCTGAGCAAGGACACAGAAGTAGTAGGATGGGGACAGAGTCCTGACCCAGGTACTCTGACTGCAAAGCCCATGCTTTTAATCACCACACTGTTAACACAATTAGCTTAGGGGATAAAAGGGTGAACTACCGAGCTTCAGCAGTAAGTCTGTCTTCACAGTGCCAGGAGAGACAGTTGTAAATTGCAAAATCCAGGCAATCTTCAGGTCATTTTCTCTCCCCAATGGCAAATAAACAGCTTGACTTGTGGCTCTGACGGAGCACATCAGTTGATTTGGCATCAGCAGGCCAAGCCATCATCTAGCTACTATATACTACAGGGAGGCTCTTGGCCAGAGTCCTCATCAGCGTAGTTTCACAACATGGTTAATCACATACTCCCAGCCAACATTCACACCACAACACAGCACTTTAGATTCAGTCTTCACAGCTCAGCAGGTTTAAGGAAAATTTAGAGGAAAGCACCATGCCCTGTACATCATCTTACTGCTTCATCAACAGATTTACTCTTAAGCAATTACTTTAGGAGTTTGGCTAGCCTAAAAAAATTCTTCAATATCCTAAGAAAGTAAACAGCTTTACAAAAATTATTGTGCCTCAAACCTTCCTCCCCTGACCCTGCCACACACACACTACATCATATATACTTTCCGAGGGCTGTACATTCTCACATTCCGAAGGTTCACCTTCTCTTTTGGATTTAACTCTCACCTCTATGCAAATAACCCTCAAATACTTTCTAATCCTATAAACTCAGCTAGCTTGAGCAACACAATTTTTGGAAAGGAGACTACTATGTTAGCATCTTTCAAAGGTCCCTTGGAATACGTAGTTAAATGGAGAAATCTGAGGTTGAACTGAGTAAGTAGCACCAACCTGCATCAGGCTGCTGGATGTCACAGTTGAGGTGCCGCCGTGACTGTCTAGGCTGTCCTAACCTCGGAACAGACCCAAGTGGAAACATAGATTTGAGTCCCTGATCTCTAGAGGGTGAAGAAACTGGGTCATAGGGATCCTGAAAAGAACATAAGAGGAGAAGCTAGGGAAATACCAGTTTCCCTAGAAAATTGGTATTAAAAGAAGACTATAAAGATGGCTAGGACAATAAGAACCTAGGGGACAATCCTGTGGATCTTGAGAGAACATTACTTATGCGTTGTGTAGGAAATTACCCCAAAACTTAGTAGCTAAACCAACATGTATTTATTATATCACAGTTTCTGTGGGTCACAAATGTGGGGACAGTACAACTGGGTGCCTCTGGGTCCAGGTCCGGATAATGAAATGATTGTCACCCCAGCTGTCAGCAGGGGTGACAGTCATCTCAAGGCTCACCTGGAGCTGAAGGACCTGATTCCAGTTTCACACTTAAAGGCCTCCCCCAGGTTTACTTCTCACAGGGTTGGAGATCTGAAAAAAAGGAGAGAGCCCAGCATACCTGAGACCTGTCTGTACCCTGATCTCAGAAATGACATTCCATCACTTTGTCACCTTCTATTCAGTACAAGCAAGTCTCTAGGTCCAACTGATAACGAAGGGGAGGAGAAAGCGCAAGGAAGGGAATGTCAGGAGGCAGGATCAACTGGGAGCTACTTTAGAAGCTGCCCACTAGAACGGCAACAGAGAAGCTGGAATAAGTGTGGCCCAGACAGGAGGAACCGTTTCATTTAGATTTTATCTGAATAGAGATCTTCACATTCTAGTGTACACTAAAGTCACTCAGGTAACATGTTAAACCTCTGGCTTTCTAGGCCTCACCACTAGAAATCTTAATCAAGATGCCTGGGAGGGTGGGTGGGGGAGCTATGCACACCTGTATTTTGATCGCCCTCCCCCTGGGGTGACGGAACCCAAACGGTTTGCTGACTACAGCTCAGGGAAACACTGGTCTAGGTAAACATTTTTTTTTTCCATGTCCTAAGCACTGACAAGATTATAGACCCCATTTCCAAATGTTTTTAAAAATAAAAGTACTCAATTGCAAAATAAATGCAAACAAATCTAACAAAATTCCAATTTTTCTTTCAAAAGCAATGTCAAACTACAGCTTTTGAAATGTCACTCAAAAATATTTAAGCCTCCTCTCAGTTTGGGTGGCGTTCTCTATTTGGTGGTGCAGCCAGTCTGAGTTTACTTATTGAATCATCTTAGTGAACTAGAGGTTGCCACTTCGTGGGAAGGATGGGCTGATGTTTCTGGGGACTGAATTCTCATTTCCAGTACTAGGCAAGTGGAGTATTTCAAATTACCCAAATTGTGTTTCTTCATTTTAAGGGTGTGGATGAAAATATCTTCCTCGGAATGACTACGCTGTGAATGAAGTGGGTCAGCCAATAGAAGTGGAAAAATCAGAACCAGGAGGCACCCAGTTTGAAATCTCCAGCAATGGATAGTGAAGTCAGTGATGGTAACCGTGGTCATGATTACTGCAGCAGGATGGTCTGTGGTCACAGATCATCATGTTTCTCTTTTTGGCGGATTTTCTGTTCTCATTCGAGGTCAGGCGAGATCATCACTATTCTACAGCTGTGTGTTGTTTTGATTTCTTACATTTGTTATTCAGCTTTAAGTTTCTCAAAAGCATCTTTTAACCAGAATTTGTCTGATTATCGAAGTCATGAACTAATTGGTATCTGTTGAATGTCTTCTTTTCATTTAAAAATAATAACTCAACATGTTTTCACTGCCTGCTGATGACATGTCTGTTATTTAACCTTTGTTAGTACAGCATCTGGAGCTTGAGATACCGTTTTCTGTTTTTGAAGTTATTTTGGCATTACTATTTAGTGTCATGGCCATACGTACAATAATTATTTAGGCAATTCTATGTTTAGATGGCTTCATAGCTCACCACCATCCTATTAAACAAACAAGCAAAATATAACCAAAGACACTGAAATTGAGAACAGACTGACAGTCACCAGAGGGGAGAAGGGAGGGAAGATCAGGGGAAAAGAGGAAGGGTTTACAGGAACAAGTATAAAGGACACATGGATAAAAACTAGGGGGTGGAAATGGGAGGGAGGTGGGGAGGGCGGGGGCAGTGGGCTGGGTTGGGAGTAAAAGACAGAAAACTGTACAAGAACAACAATTAAAATAAATTAAAAGAAAAAATAAACAAATGTTTACATTCCTGAATTCTACCTGACTGTACACTGTATGTATACATATATGGTTTTCAATTACATGTTGGTAACATGGTTCTGAGACCTCATTCCCCTTACAAACTGCTGCTTTCAGAAAAACAATTTGAGTATGAACTTTATAAGGTGTACAAATTTCTCCTGAAATTTTGTAGTTATTTCTCCATTATTTTTCTAACATTTGTTGTTTGATAGTAAAGCTCAGAACTCATTCCGACTTCTCCTATTTGAAAGATAAACCATATTTTAGCATACATGCTTATAAAAATGTATTATTAATCTTTGTAATTAATTGTTTACCTCAGTGTCTCCGGACATATTGACCCATTGACCCCTCTTCATGTACACTTGTATTCTTATAAGCCATTTCAACATGCTCTCCCTGAGTTTTTTCCTTTGCTGCAAAGTAGGAGTCATAAACTCCAATAACTCCAGTGTCTAGACAAGTAATAAAAACAGTGAAGTGGTCCTGAGAGGAAACACAGGTCCTGCCTAAAGGGAGCAGCTGCTACTCAAACTGCCATTTGGAAATTTGGAAATTAGGTCTAAGTGTGCCCAATGGCCTAATTTTTCAAGAGAAGGCGTGAAATCACATTATTTAAATATTGGCTTAGCTTTTTTTCTTAAAATGACATTGTACAGTTCAAATAAAATATTTTTGCCAGCCCCACTTGGTTATAAACTATCATTTAAAAATATTTCATTAAAATTATTATCATTAATCCTCCCTTACTTCATTTGGCACATATTTGTTGAGTGACAAGGATGCGACAATTATTATCTAGGAGCTAGGTGTGTGACAGTTTTTCCTTCATTAATACTACCGATTTGAATTTTTGTCTCTGTTGCGGTTTATATGACCTTTTAAGAAAAATATTGGGTTGGTTGTCATTATCTACACTTTGTATTTTCATCCCCTTTCTTAGTTATATCTTTTACATCTTTTTTAAAGTTCATTATTCACATCCAGTATTCATTTTCTGTAATGTTGGATTTGTTCTTTACCCGTTTTGGTAAGGACTTTATTATTTTAGTTTCCTTGTAATTCTTGTTTATTTTGCACTTCTTTATAATTTTTATATTACTTCCATCTAATAGAGGCCATATCCTCATGCATTATATTGAAAGTCCATTTTGGAATATTCATGATTATATTGCCTATCTCTTGTGCCATAATATCTGTTTGCAGATCCCATGTTGTTTAGGGTTTTTTTTTTTTTTTAATTTAAAATTCTTTACTGTATGAGAAAATAAATAAAATTCTTGATTATTTGAATGAAAAAACTCTATATCTTCAACCAATGTTTGCCTACAGAGAGATCGAAATTAGAGCTATACTTAGATCTATTCTCAAATTCTGTTGAAAACTTTCTCTTAGATTTCAGAAGTAGAACCACTTTATATGCAAGGTTCCCAGTCTAATGCTCAGTGTCCAATATGAATTCTGTAATGTGGCTATGCTCACCGAGAACAGGAAGAGAAAATGAAGCAAAATCTGGAGCTCACATTGCTAAAATAATTTATCCAGGCTACAATCTGCCTGTAGCACTGCATTTGTAGGTACTGTTAGCCGATAATCCACGCAATAAAATGTACTTCCCATCGATTCCTTGCCCCACCCACCCCTTGCCAAAACACTCAACTTCCTCTCCTGGTCAAGTATGTACAGAAACAAGCACGTCTTCTGAGTGAGTGCCACTAATATGCAGGCATGTTACTCTATCAGAATCCATCAGATCAAATTTTAATTCTTGAGGTTTTATTTTTTAGTAGTTCTAACTATTTGTAAGAAGTAACATTTAGTAGGTTTTATTCTTACTCAAGGTTTCCCTGGTGTCAGAGAGAAAGTATACTTACTTTGCAAAATACAAGAAAACATTAAATCTTCTCATTACCATGTGGACCATTGGGCCCTTTTTATTTATACTATAATATAGGGCTTTAGGGATTAATTTTTCAATGTCTTGAAGTATCTTATTGATCATTAACCTAGATATTATTGTATCACTAATCTTCATGACTCATCTATTATCCTCAATGATGTTTAAAAATAACTAAAACAGGAAAATAGAAAACATGATGGAATAGCCCAGGATAATATCATTTCCTTCCCTAGTTTTCTTATCATATGGTCTAAAGTTCTATGCTATCTTTCAAGAAGATATAAAAGAAGACTGAAGACACTATCTTTATATTGTTTCTGCTTTTATGAAACACAATTGAACATGCAGAATTTTTGAATTTCTACCCAAAATACTAGAGAAAAAAGCTGACAAAGAAAGATGTTTTACAAGCCAGACATCAATACTCTAGACTCCAATAATGAGCGGGAAATTATTCAGATAAGTTCAATCATAGATGAATTAACTTACAATTTAAGAACTTCTAAGTGAACAATGTAGTCTTGTTACAGAGGAACAGAAGGTCCATTATTGTCCACCGCCTTATGGAAAGATGTCTCTCAAAGCCAGAGATTTGTGAAAAGGAAAGGAAATGTTTATTTAATGCTATACGGAGTTAAAGTAGCGACCTAACATCTCCATTAAAAAATATCAAAGTCCTTTAGGATACCCACAGACACCCACAGTGCTTCCTCTCTCCCTCTGCCCTAATTCAGGGTACCGTAATCCATAATTCAGGAAGAGAAGCACACGTCCGGTATCCAGGCTCTTGACACCATTCAGCTGTGTTGTCGTCCAGGCAGGATCTCTAATTAATCCAAAGCCATGTGGCATCTTTTCATGGCCTACTGGCAAGAGTCCTTTCCCCCTTCTTCCAGGCCAAATCTCTCTTGCTCCCTGTGCCATGCATCCAAAGGGAGTACCCCAAAGCCGCGTGGTCCTTCTTCTACCAAAGCTGTGGGGAAGGGGTCCCCACTCTGGCAAGGCCTCGTGGCTCTCCCTCTTCACCAAAGCTGCAGGGGTCTGCACTCTGGTGAAACCACATGGAATCTCTCCCTCTGTCAAAGCTGCAAGAGGCTCTCCACTCAGGCAAAGCTGAGTGGCAATTCTCTGCTAAAGTCACATGGTGATTTTCTCTCATAGAGCTGTGGGTCCTGCTCTCTGGTGAAACCACATGGATCTCTCTCCTCTTCACCAAAGCTGCAGGGGTCTGTACTCTGGTGAAACCCCATGGATCTCCCTCTCCTTCAATGGCTGCCACGCCTGGGTTTAAATTCCCGTGCCAATCCTCCTCTGCAGCCCTATTTCCGACTCCTCCCACAATCGGTTACACCTGCCAGCATTCCTGTATATTTCCAAGGTTATTGGGATGCCATCATGAGTCTGGGCAGGTGTCTCCATTTTCTGGAGCCAATCTTCTCCAAGCTCCCACGCAGGCGCTGTAACCTGGGGCTCCTCCCCCAGTCACGTCCTGGGGGAAGTCCTTTCCATCCCCCTGGCTCAGAGCAGGACCACAGCTGTTTAACATATCTATGAGACCAGTTAAAGGTTATAGATATGTTAAATGACCATTCTGAAGGTTATCTGCAAAACCGTTGCTATGCAAAACAACCCAATGGCCCTGCTCCATTTGTCCCTTCCCCCAACTCACACCTGAGGGGGAAGGGGTGAGGACATCTTATATGTCTTTCTAATATTTCCTGGACACCCTGAATTCTGGACCCCATTCCAAATCCCTTTTTGGGGCCCCCCTCTTGGCTGCACCCTGTTACAGTCTCAGGACATTTTTAAAAAATATTCCCAACCAATTAGTTGTAAAATAGGAAGGAACTAACCATGCAATATTTTACAACAAAAACCTATCAGACTTTTTTGTTAAAATTATATGTGACAGTGTTTTTTCACCATATGTCATGTTTGCATTCTACGATTCTCTTGATACAAAAAGTGGTGCTGTTTAATTTTACAATTCTAGTTATTTTTGCTATCTTTTTATTCCTTCTTTTAATTTTTTTATTAAATGACTGCAAACTATGAAAACTTAAAAGTGTTTATTAGACCCAGATAGTAAATGTAATACCCATATTCCTGGCTTCTTAGGGCTTCACAAATATTATGTGATATTTGGTGGCTGTCATGGTTCTCATCATCATCATCATAATCAAGTTATTTAAACCATGAATGGGTCACCAATAATTTTTCTCTATTGATTGTTATACCTTTACCATGATGGCAATAGGTAGTTTGTTTATCTTGTGGTAGTGATGTGAAATTTCCTCTTTATCTCTCTGATGTTCCTGAGAAACAGGAACATCAACTTTGGAGTCTGCTGTCATTTTACATCAGAAGCCTGTATAGTTATTTCTTTTGAAATGGAAAAATAATCAGAGAAAAGGAGAGAAAGAATTCTAGATATAAATGAAGACAAAAGAAAAGAAAAAATCAAGAAGAAAAAGGATAATTAAAGGATAAAATAAGAAAGGAAGTTCAGAGAAAAATACATGGCTTAAGAATTAGAGGGACTTGTAAAAAGTCTAAGAGATTATCCAGTTCAACATTTATTATGCATTTATCAACCACATATTTATTCAACATTTCATCTAAAGGTTCCAAGAACTGTGCTGGGAACACAGAGATAGGATCCTGCCATCCAAGGACTCATACTGCAGTGGGCAAGCCAATTTATCAGGAAAATAGCATACCACCTCATTTTTTTTTTTTTTTACCCAGGTGCACACACACACACACAAACCCACTAAACAATTTATAGTACCATTTAAAATTAAGTCTTGAATGTTACAGCACAGAAGGAAGCAATTAATTGTGCTTGGTGGAGGTCTTAAGGGAAATAGTCAAAGTAGGCTTCAGAAAAGAAGTGACATATGAATTGTCTTTTTTAAAGTATAAGATCCTCAGGTGTATCATAAGGAAAAGGACATTCTAAAGACAAAATACATGTATAGAACACGGGAGGAAAGAAAACTGTATATTTAAAATTACCTGATTTGAATACAACCTAAAGCCCATAGTTTGGTGGCAGATAACACTGCCGAGCAACTTGTTTTCACGAGGATGTGCCCTCACAGGAGGACAGGCGATGGGGAGCCATTTGAACAAGAAGGACATCAGTGCTCTTCGAACCTCAAGTTTTTATTTTTTCTTTTTTTTTTAGATTTTATTTACTTATTTTTAGAGAGGGGGGAGGGAAGGAGAAAGAGAGGGAGAGAAACATCAATGTGTGGTTGCCTCTCACATGGCCCCCACGGGGGATCTGGCCCAAAACCCAGGCATGTGCCCTGACTGGGAATCGAACTGGTGACCCTTTGGTTCTCAGTCCGTGCTCAATCCACTGAGCTACACCAGCCAGGACTCAAGTTTTTCTTTTATAAAAAGGAGGTGAAGTACAATTTTAAAACATGGTCTTACTATGTTCTGTGTTCACTGTTTTTGCTAATGGCAAAAGGGGTGAGGATGTAAGTAAGGTAGGTAAACTTAACCTGGCTGATTAAAGGAAACTTAGTTTCCCTGGTTTAATACAGACTTTTTCAGGTCGATTCAGTCAGTGAAAAGCTCAAATTCAAAACCAAGACTGCTTCCCCCTCTCAAAGCATCCTTCCTTCCTTTCCTCTTGTTCAGGGTGCTTTAGGGACATGTAAAGGAAGAGAGAGCTTATCTTCTCTTATAGAACTGGGCACTGGCCTCTCAGGTCCGTGTGCAGTCTGTATTTGTGGGGATTAGTGAAGCCATTGTTTCTCAAACATCTTGATCTCAGGATTTGAATTTTTTTACAAAAGTTAATGGAACCCATATGTGGGTCATCTATTAATATTTACCATATTAGAAATCAAAGGGAAAATTTTCAAACACATGTTAATTTTAAAATAACAATAAACACTCATTACATATTAACCCTCCATTTTCAAAATAAAAAGTAATAAGAGTGGCACTGGTTTATATTTTGCAAATCTCTTTAATGTCTACATGTCTGGCTTACTAGAAGATGGTTAGATTCTCATAAATAATTCTGCATTCAATCTGCTGAAATACATTGTTTTAGTTGAAATATTTGAAGAAAATCCAGCCTCACACACATATTTTATTGGAAAAAGAAGGGATATTCTAATAGTCTTTTTAATATAATTTTGGATATTCTTTTTTAATACCATAACAAATGAGAGCTTTTTGAAAGTAAGAAGTAATACCTGAATATTCTGAAACCAGATTAATGAATTTTTGTACCATTTTTTTCACTCAAATTTACCTTGTAATTTGAATAACTGTTCTACGCATGACTTTGAATATCTCTTGGAAAATATTAGTTGAATGAGTTATGTAGATCTTCCATATGTGGACACATTTTATTACACAAGTCAAAAACATATTCATTAATATCACCACTGATCTCATGAGCAATGTCTGTCAAGCTTAAGGAAACAAATAATAATTTTTTCAAACGTATATATTTCTATGTTGCTGTAACAAATCACCACTATCCATGATCTCACAGTTGTGTAGTTCAGAAGTCCTGTTGGGTTTGGCTTGGTCTTCCACTCTGGGTTTCACAATTGTAAAGTCAAGGTACCCGCCAACCCTGTCTCTTATTTGGAGGCTCTCAGGGAGAATCTTTTTCCAGATCTTTCAGGTTGTTGGCAGAATTCAGCTCCGTGTGGCTATAGGTCTCTGGTCCCTGTTTCCCTGTACCCTGTCAGCCAGGAATGCTCTCAGCTCTTTAAAGGCACCTGCATGGCTTGCCACATTGCTCTTTCCATTTTCAAATACCAGCAGCATGTTGCATACTCACACTCTGAATCTCTCTGACCTCCTCTTACGCCACATCTCCTTTGCTTCCAGGTAGAAAAAGTTCCTGCTCGTAAGGTTTATGTTATCAGGTGGGCCATCAGGGAAAATCCAGAATAATCTCCCTCTTTTAAGGTTTGGTAATCTTAATTATATTTGCAAAATCCCTTTTGTTGTGTAACATAAAATATTCAAGGAATTTAGGACAGGGACCTCACAGGATAAAGGAGCATTATATGGTCTATGAAAACAAATTTCTAATTTTTCCTTGAAAACACTAATTTTACTATCAGAAACATTAAGTGAACTTTGAAGTGTTTAAATCCAAGTGCATGCTAGTAAAGAATACAATGACCTCAAGTATGGTTTGGTGACATTTCCTTGATTCATGCTAAAGCACCAGCAGTTTAGACATTGTTGCCTTTTCATCATTGATGGTAACATTAAAAAAAATCTTAGAATTATATAAAAATTGTTTTGACCTTGCAGATTACCTAAAAGTATCTCAAGGACTTTGGGTCTGCAGAGCATACTGTGATTAACAACTGAGTTTTAAAAACCACAGCTTTTGAGAAAACATATATTTGGCTATGGTAAAAAATAACCCTTAAATCTAAGTCAATTAATTATTAAGAGTTACTTCTCATTCATGGAAAGTCTTCTCCTAATATGAGTGATTCACTTGGACAGCTCTTCTCCGTGTGGTGGTGAAGTGCTGTTGGCCTGCCTTTCAATTATCTATTGCTATTGTACTGTCTCTTATGGCTCTGTCTGCTAACCAGGTTCTGTTGGAGGGTCAACACTTGAGGTTTCCCATATAGAAGCAATCGGAAACCATCTAAGGTTACAGATACCTCTAACGGATCCGCTGGGTTAGACTCCAGTGTGGCTCTCGCATTGCCACGTGACTGTTGACTGGCCACTCAGCTGGGGGTGTTGACCTGACTGCCTGCATGAAACCTTCTCCTATGGCTTGGGCCTTTCAAAACATTGAGTTTGGAGATTTCCATGAGGAGAGTCCCAAAGGCAAGTGTTGCAAAAGGCAAGAAGAAGAATGTGCCTGCCCCTTAAGCCTAGATATGAAGATCAGCACGTTATTTCTGCCACATTATGTTAGTCAAAGCAGTCACAGGATCTGACCTGATTCAAGGGGAGGGGTATATGATACAGGTCTCGATGAGAAGAGTATCAAAAAAATGTGTGGCCCTCTTTGTTCCATTGCTGTTTGATTGACTCATAAGAAATAGCCATGGCCGCCACACTTCTATGGATACTCACTGGGAGATCGTTGTTCTGGCCTGGTCCTTGGATCCCTACTGCTAAGTTTGTCTGTCAGGACATTGGAATTGCATCTGTTTTTGAACTTTACAGTCTCTCCCTTGTCTTTTCAAACACCAGACCTCTTATTCACCAGTTTGTTCAGTACGTTACCTTCCTGCTTCCAGGACATTAGGATACTTAAATCTCCTGCAGGCCTCACAGCAGCCAAGTGTGTCAGGAGTATCTTGGGCTATGTCAACCACCACCCTCTGCCAATGTTGCTCTATTACATTTAAGCCTTTTGCAATAAGGTGCCTCTTTAATGAGCTACAATTTTCTTGGGCAACACATTGAGAAAAGAGAACAGCTCCTCTTTTCTAAAATCCTTCCTTCCAAATATTACTAGATATTTCTGTCACCCCTACCCTTGTGATTTGACCTGAGGGTCCAGAGAAATGCCTAACTCCTAGCCTTTTTCTTACTTGCTTTTCTTTGGTTTTACCTCTCAGCTCCAGAAGGTCTTTTTACTTCCCTTTCCTCTCTTTTAGGAACACCCTTGAAATCCATTTCTCTATGTGATAGCTAATAGTAAAACTAATCCAGTTTCACCAGGACTAGTTCCTGATAAATGAAAGGAAAGATTTATAATTTAGAAGGGAGGAAACACGTTTCCTTTCTCAATACATTTTCTTACAATGACACAATTCAGCAATGTTCTATTTGTTCTAGTTGACAAACTACAGTCTGCAAAACAACAAGTTCTGTGAGCCAAACTGAGTTTGTTTTTTAATGGTCTATGAACTAAGAATAGATTTTACATTTTAAAAAATGCTGTTTAAAAAATGACCAAAAACCACCCCCCTGAAACCAAAGAAGAACATGAGACATGGATGATATTCATCTCACAATGCTTAAAATATTAATTATGGTCTTTTACAGAAAAATCGTTGGCCAATCCCTGTTTCATATGGCATCTTCTTTCTCCAGAAGTTATGAATGCCTTTGCAAATGTTTGGAGAGACATGGTGAAGCTTGGTACTTCAGTTTAGCTAAATCAGTTTAATATTTTTCAAAAATCCCTATTTCATGTATAAGAAAAGCCCTATTCAGCATCTGACATAGATTGTATTCAGTTTTTTTTTTTTTTCCAGGCTTCTCCTCAATGAGGCTGATGGGAAAAAAATAAAAATATAAATGTGATTTAACTAACTAGGAAAAATAAAGCATCGATGCTTTAGAAGATTAAAAGGCATGCAATTACTTAAATTGAATTGAAATATTTAAAAGGAAGGTGGGGAAAAGGACAGTATGGTAAATTTGTTTACAAGCTAGGTGAGCTTGTTGTGTCTGTTTAATGGTGCCAGAAAGTCATTTGGAAATACGATATAATTTGAAGGAAAGATTGAGTGTTGAATAGATAAATGGACTTCTCATTTTGGCAAATAAATATTTCAAAATTGGAAGTACAACAATGCGAGTCAAATCATTAAAAAGAAATCAGAAATGAGGAAGTTAGAATGCTAGACACAAGGAGTGATTTAAGAGTCAAGAGAAAGAGAGGAGGAGTCAAAGAAAGGCAAGTCAGAGAGGCAGCAAGCAACACAGCCAAGAACAGTCTTCTGGATGCCAGCGAAATAATTCACAAGGATACGGACACCCAAATAATTTATGCAATTTCCCTAAGATGTACCAGCTGGATATTCACAGAGTCTGTATCCCGCATAGCAAAATTAATGCTTTTCACACTTTTAAATGCTGACACGTGTTCCCCTACAAACAACCTCTAGTAGTTTCCTACTGCTACTGTAACAAATCAATGTATTATAATTCTTGAGGTCAGGAGTCTAGAATGGGTCTCAACAGGCTAAAAGCAAGATTTTGGCAGGACTGGTTCACCTGAACGCCCTACGGGGGCCTGTGTCCTTGCCTTCTTTTGCTTCTAGAGACTCCCCACAGTTTTTGGCTCATGGCCTCCTTCTATTTTCAAAGCCAGCAATGACCAGTTGAGTCTCTGTCAAATGACATCCCTCTGACGCTGAAACCACTGCTTCCCTCTGCCACAAGTTCTGGACACTTGCAGTTACACTGGGCTTTCCATCTGCATCCTCAGATCTCCTTCACCATATAACCAACCCCACTCGCAGGTCCCAGGATAAGGGTTAGACAGCTTTGGGGGCCACTGTTCTTCCTATTCCCATCAAATGCTTTCCACCCCTTAATCAGTTCATCTCAAAACCCGGGAGTCATCCTTGTATTGAATCCTGACTTTAACCAGTTACTAAATTATGACAAGGCTTCTTTCACTCATTTATTAATCATTTAACAAACACACTACAATGATTGTAAGATTCAAGGTATTATTTGTGTTTTCAAAAAAGTAACAAGATACTGTGCTTGTCTTTAAGGAGCTAAAATCTCTTTATTCAATGGATATAATTCTATTTTTCTTCCTTTATTACCACGCCTGCACTGAAAGAGCATATCTTTTCTTTTCTTCTTTCTGTTCTCTCTTTTATCACCTTTTCCTTTCACTTTGGATACATCTAGCAGCTTACTTACCTGAATATTCAGCACAGTGCCAGGTTTTTAAGTATTTGCCCCTTTACCTCACCATTAACATAGGGGGTTTATTGACACGTGCAGACTGTTTATGAACTGTCTGGTCTGAAACAGGCCTTCCAGCTTCTCAGTCTTTCTGAGAAGAAAGACTGCCCATTCTTCTCTCAAATGTGTTTAAGAACCCGAATATATCTTCTTTCTCTTACCTTTTTCTATGTCTACACACCTCTTCCAGCAACCTGTTTCCAACACACAAGTGACCAGTGGAGGCGGAAAGACTGCTCCGCTGTGCTCCTGCCCTGTTCAGAAGTCTGTAAGGAGTCTGCCCTTAACACATCAGGCTGACCCAGCACCCAGTCCAAGCCCCCACTCCATCGTCAGGACCCATGTGCCTGTGAATAGTCTCTATGACTTTGACTGAATCACCTTCTACTGCTGGCGCTCCATCTCCACAACTTCGGACCACGTCACGCTCATTCTGACACCAAAGGCTTTTGCTCCTGTTCCTGCCTGGAGTAGCTTCACTTCTGTTCCTTTGTCACTACTGTCTTTATACCTTATGCCTGGGGTTCTTCTGCAAATCCACTTTAATATTTTGCACCAATGATGTAGTTTCCACTTTTTGATCTTCCATAGAAGTTATTGTCATTACCATCCAGCATGTTAAAAGACACCACTAGTTATAAAACAAACCATACATTTTCAAAACAGCCTGGTCTGTGGTTAAGAACCACAAAGGAGGGGAAAACTTTGTGACATTATACATGTAAAGCAAATGCACATCACAACCCAATATCAGAAAATGTAAAAAATTAAAATCAATAAATATGATTTTTTGATAACTAATACTACTCTTTACTCATTAAGCACATATAAGCTCAGACATGTCAACTATAGCTTTTTCAGAGTAAGTCATGCCTTTTACCTATATGCTAAACTTGTACTTTTGCTTGAACTTTTACATATATTGACACATACTAATTGCCAGTCATATATCAATTTAGTTGAATAGAGCCGAACATTTTATTGAGTTTTAAAACTTTAGTATCTCATGGTGGAACAACATAATAAACAATATAAAATTCATACTTGAGCCAAACTACAGCCAAAATATGTTTATGTCCGAATACAATTTTTACCGATGAGTCAACTCCCAGCCAAATTCAATTTACATTCCAAACCACTCTCTATTGATGAGACACTTAAAAATTGTAATAAAATTTTGCCACCTTAGTAAAACAAAACAAGGCACTAATAAATATCATATAAAGGAAACAGATTGAATTAACAAAGCCAATGCCAACTTTAATAAACTGATAAGCAAGACAGTCAGCAAGAAGTATCAACTCCAAGTACTAAATTAAAGTGTACAGAACAAGTGGGCCATCCAATCTTCTTTATGGCTCAGTGGCCTGGTTCTACCCATTGATGTCATGCTTAGTTTCCTGAAAAAAATACGTCACCATTTTATCTGCCTAATTCTCAGCTTTAAATGATTTGACACTTCCAATCCTGACGTCTTAGACCACAGATGGTCTTCCTGAACTAAGGTTTTCTCTTTAAGAAAAGCCATAAATGCCTTCACCTAAAAAGTGAACATGTGAAGCAACAAGGGGTTCTCTTGGGGACTGAATCTTGTGGCTGTCCTTTTACTTCTTCCAAGTATCAACAATGGTAATATTTCAAAAACATTTGAGGGGTTGGTCTGGAATAATGGAATCTCTCTCCAGAAAAAAAATGTTATGTTCCAACATGTGAGCAGAATAAAAAATGTCACATTGCCTCCTGTTGCCCAGTGCTGGTGAATCCCTGAGGAGACTACATGGCATTTTTGTAAGCAACAACTTGTTCCTGAGCCTGATGTTTAGAAAAAGCAAAACAGAAAACTCTAAGGGAGCTGTCGTACATGCAGTCATTCTTCTGGTGTTGAGAGCGTGCGTGCGAAGTACACAGGTGAGAGGCACCAGTAAGCATATCAGCTTTCGAAAGATGAGACTGTATATTTCTCTATGCCACAAAAAATTACTGAGCACATATGTGGATTGTGTGTCAGTTAAAACAGCAACTCAGAGATGTATTGTATAAATGTCATTATTTTGTAGGACATGTTGTGGAAAACCACACCGTTTGAGATGTACTAAAATAAAATGTAAAGAATGACAAAATGTTTCCACTGTAAATGTATTTTTAAAATTATAAAACATGGAAAATATCTTGTGTTGATAGAGCATAGACTTCTTTGGAAATACTTTTACATTCATCCTATTATGGAACGTCTTACTGGGAGATGCTAGATGTTTATAACTGGTGGCCAGACAGTTATACAGATATCTTCCCAAAAGCACCTCCTAGCACTCTCCTTTAATTTCTTCCAAACTCAGGACCTTCAAAACTCAAAAGGTCTTAGAGAGAGAAAAGATATTGAAGAAAGCATGATCTTTGTACCTAAATATATATATTGGTTGCCTTATTTATACACAATTATATATTTTGAAACAACAGAAGAAATCAACCAGTGAACCTCAAAAGCTTTGTGTGTAAAGCAGTATATTTATTGAACAGTTTATAGCATTTCCTAATCAAGCCTCGCACATAAACTTAACCAAAATTGCACATCAATAGAGAATGTGAGGTTTGACACTGATTACTGGAAAAGGCAGGAAAGAAGAAAACTAGTGTCTGGGAATCGCTTCAGACAATTCTTTCAGTGTGCTGAGGGACCACGAGCGCACTAGACCAAATCCCTCCACTGTGTGAGAACCACGAGAGTTTGAAAGTCATTGCCCACCTCATCTGAGATCATCCAAAATGATTCTTTCTGGTACCATATTAAGAACAATATTAAAATTTTCATTTGGTGTTGTCCATTAAGAAAAACTGTCTTCTTTTCACGGTTCAAGCCAAGTGGCCCCTGTGCCAAATTTGCTTGCCCCCACCTATGCAAATTAGGGCAAAATCAAAGACAAGTGAGGATAAAAAAAGATCTAAGAGGTGAGCGAGTGTTGGCATATTAATCCAAGGAATGAAAAGTTAGCTAGACAAGAGGCAATGACACAGTGATGTTTCTCTCCCTTTCTTTCTCCCTCCCTTCCCCTATCTCTGTAAAAAAATAAATAAATAAAATCTTTTAAAAAAGAAAAGTTAGCTGGAAGATTTGCCTGGTTGTCTCTAACTCCCAAGAGAAGTTAAAAGAGAGGAAAGAAAATTGGTTTAGCAGTTACACTTCAAAGAAGACTTGGATCCCTTTAGACCTTAAAACCTTGGTAAACTGTTTCATTCTTTTTGTCTTCTACTTGTTACTGATTTGTTACCAGTACCAATCATTAAAAGATGGTGGGTGGAGATTGATTGTAGGAGTGGGAGGGGGTAGGGTAGGAGTGGGCAATGGGGAAAAAGGTGGAACAACTGTAAATGAGCAACAGTAAAAAAACGTAGCACTTGAGTAATTTAAAAATTAAAAAAAAGAAAACAAACAAAAACCTCAATACTACATTCATTCTTATTGAGTTACTATTTGGAAAAAAGATTTTACATCATTTGGTTTTAGACCCTAAAAGAGAAAGACAGCTATGAAGAGGAGAGGAGAGGGGAGGGGAGGGGAAGGGAGAGGAGGGGATGGGAGGAGAGAGGAGGGAGAAATTGTTTTCTTCTATGGCAACAGGTTAGAGCAACACGCTCAATTCTCATGGTTGACAACACAAAGGACAAAAAAAGACCCTAGAAAGCCCTAAACCCAGAAGTAACTCTGAAGGCGTATTTTCAGGAAGACCCCCACCTTAGCAAAATCCACACACATCTCAGTGCGGCTTTGAAAGGGAGAAGGTTTCGAAGATCAGAAGAAGAAAGGTGAGAAAGAACGCCTGCAACACCAGGCACAGCTGCACCTGCTCTCTGTCTCCTGGGAATAGACGGCGGTGCTTAAGGGGCTGCTGCTGCGGTGAAAGCTGAGCTCTGCATCAAAGTCATGTTTTTGACCAGGGAAGCCATCTGGTCCTAGGTTTCTTTGTTGGGAGGTTTTTGAATACTGACTCTCTCTCCATACTAGTTATGGGTCTGTTTAGGTGCTGGTTTTCTTCATGATTTACTTTTGGTACATTGTGGGGTTTTAGGAATTCATCGATTTGTTCTGGTTTACCCAGTCTGTTGGTGTATGGTCTCTTATGATCCTTTTTGTTTCTGTATCATCAGTTGTAATGTATCTTCTTTCATTTCTGCTTTCATTTATTCAAATCTCACATTTTCTTAGTCTAGCTAAGGGTCTGCCAGCTTTAGTATATTTTCAAAACAGAAACTCTTAGTTTCATTGATTTTTTCCTATTGTTTTTCTATTTTTTCTATTTCATTTATTTCTGCTCTTATTTTTGTTATTTCCTTCCTTCTGCTAGCTTTGGGCTTGGCTTGTTCTTTTCTAGCTCCTTGAAGTATAAAGTTAGAGTGCTTATTTGAGATCATTTAAATTGTGCTTATCTATCATTAGGAATTTCCTTCTGAATACTGATTTGCCTGTAAGTTTCAGAGTGTTGTGTTTTCATTTTCATTTGCCTTGAGGTATTTTCTGATTTCTTTTTTAAAATTTCTTCTTTCACTCAATAGTTGTTCAAGAGTATCTTGTTCAATTTCCATGTCTTTGTGAAGTTTCCAGTTTTCCTTCTGCTCTTGATTTATCATTATTGTTGTTGCTTTTCACTGTGCTCAGAATAGATATTTCTATAACTACAATCTTCTTACATTTGTCAAGATTTGTTTTGTGAAGTAACATGTGATCTGTGCCAGAGAAAGTATTATGTGCACTTGAGAAGAATGTGAATTTTGCTGTTTTTGGTTGAAATGTTCTGTATACGTATGTTAGGTATATTTTCATCATCATAGTCTATGATGAACCATGAGAGGGAGTTATGACATCTTCCAGCCCAAACTGCACCTCTTTCTCCCAGGCCAGGACGTGGTGGATCCATCTGAGCTGCACATGCAAATCAATACCATTCCTCCCTTGGCAGAAGCCAGGGGGTATGGGGTCTCTTTCACATCCTATGGTGCAGGTTGGGGCAACAAGCTCCAGTGAGAGGGTATCCCAAATCTCCAGGCCAATTTCAGTGAGTCTGGTTTGGTGTTTGCCCAAAGTGCAGGAGCCGTGCACTTCATTTCTGGATTTCTCACAAAAGGAATTTTTTCATGAATTGTTGCTTAATTGGTGTGTTTGTAGGGCTCAGAATAATCCACTGCTTCCCGCTCTGCCATTCTGCTGATGTCACTGGGTCTGGTTAACTGTTCTGTACTTAAATACTAACTTTGAACTTGAATTGATGTTTATGAAACAGTTCCTGAAGCTTTTCTGATCTTTCCCTCATCAGGAAGCAAGAGGAGACATTTGCTTTATTTGTATCTTGTGTTCTAGGTTCAATAAATTTGTGATTCAATCTTTTCCTATTTAACCCTGGTACCACATGTATTGTATTTTAGAAGAAATGTTATACATATGCAAAATTCAATCTAGTCATATATATTATTATATAAAAGTACTATATGATCGGTGAAATATAGTATAACCAAAACATGTCTGTAAACTCTGAAATACTAATTACATGAAAGTACTTATTTTTGTATAATTTTTTATAAATATATTCCTTTTTCTAAGAATTTTTCTAGTCTGAACTAAAAAAAAAAAATTGGTGCAAACTTATTCTAAGACCCCTAAGGAGAATAAAAATACTCCTAAAATGTTGAATAAATTTTAATGTTAACCTAGAACATCTCTAAATAATAGTAAATTTATTATAGATACAATGTCTATAACCCTATTTTTCAGGAATTACACAGTGTCTAGAAGGACAAACAACAATGTTAATGTGGTACAAGAAAAATGTATGTCATCCTTGCCTTATGAAAGTGCAGATGTTAAACATATAAATACAATACAAAAGTAATTACAAATTGTGATAATTGCTGAGCCTAACTCCAAGCCAAAGGAGAACTTCCAGGAATTTCATTTTCCACTGCTATTATAGACAAACTGAGAATCACTTACAAGCAACTGAAGCAAGTCCCCGCTGTTCATGCTTTTCAAAATCCATATACAGTCTATTTGACTTGACAAAATATGTTAAATCTGCCACACATGACACTGGACAAAACAGAATGAGTAAAAGCTGCTGATAATCTCTCATTGCAGTTGTCCAGATATAATTTCAGAACACCTACACTTCAGTTACAAAGAGCTGTATAGTTCTCAGTGTGGAGTTCTTTAGGTGTGTAACCACAGCAATGTGTCCGAATGGCTTGCTTTTTCTTTATCTCATAAGGTAAACATTCCCTCAACAAGTCAATGGTGCTCATTTACTTATTCATTAAGTACAGATTGGTGTTTGCTTGCGTCAAATGGTATGCCAGACACTGAGAACATATTGCAGAACAAGACAGAAATAGCCTCTGCCTTGTCAGGGGTACTAATTATAAAGACACACATTAAACTAATATACAGAATTGCATTATATAGTTACAAATTATAGTAGCAAAATAACAGGGTAAAGCAAGAGGAAATGATTTGCAAAACCTCATTAAATTGAGGTGCTACTCATTTTAACATAAATAAAATAGAAATCTTACCAATGCTCAACCTCCATGAAATTGTACCTAGAGTTCTCTTAGCCCAAACACTTGCGATTAGCCACTATGCCGTGATCAGAATGGTTGTGTGGGTTTCCAAAATGTCATGACTTCTGCCAAGATTCCTTGTTAGAGAATGTTGTCTCTATCAGCAATTTCAACTTGTTTTCTATCCTAGCATTCATGATGGATGATGCTGTTTACTAATATATCTGGATTTATTTCTACTAACTTTTTTGTGCTTTCTTCTTATTCTGTATCTTCTTTGATTAATTTTCTGCACTCAATAGTATTAAGTTTTTGCATCATTTCTTAAAAAATTTATTGTATTTTTTCTATTACCATTATTCCCTTATACCCCCCTGCAATCACTACACTGTTGTCCATGTCCATGAGTCCTTTTTCCTTTCTACTTGATCCCTCTACTCCCTAATCCCCCCTTGTACTTATCATCCTGCTCTCTATCTATATCTGTCTTTATTTTGGTTATTAATTCAGTTTGTTCAGAGATTCCACATGTGAGTTAAATCATATGGTATTTGTCTTTCTCTGACTGGCTTATTTCACTTAGCATAATGTTTTCCAGGTCAACCCATGCTGTCACAGAACATAAAACTTTCTTCTTTTTTGTGGCCAAGTATTCCATTGTGCAAATGTCCCATAGTTGTTTTATCCACTCAACTGCTGATGGATACTTGGACTGCTTTCACATCCTGGCAATTTTAAATAATGGTGCAAGGAATGCAAGGGTACTTATGTTCTTTCAAATTAGTGTTACATGATCATATCAATAGATGCAGAAAAAGCATCTGATAAAATCCAGCACCAATTTATGATAAAAACTCTCAGCAAAGTGGGCATAGAAGGAACCTACCTAAACATCGTAAATGTCATACATGACAAATCCACTGCCAGCACCATATTCAATGGATGAAAGCTACAAGTGCTCCCCTTAAGGCTGGGAACAAGATAGGGATGCCTGCTTTCACCTATCTTATTCAACATAGTACCAGAAGTCTTAGCCATATCAATGGAAAGAGGAAAATGTCATCATCTGACCCATCGTACAGTGTTTTCCTAATAATGGACAAGGAGAATAATTATGTTACCCATGATTACTTTAGAGAAATATTTTATACCCACTTCCTGCAGGTATAGTTAAAAACAGATACCATAAAAGATTAACATTTTATTTTTCTGAAATATGTTTTCTCTAAGTTAAAATATGTGCAGAGTTGACTGGGGCATCATTCTGAGCATTTCTTTAAAATTCCTCATAATAATAAAAACAAATATGACATCTATTTTCAAATGGGGCTTCTACTTTCCTACTTAATATCTAGGAAGACTGAAAAAGATGAAAATTTAAAGAATATGGGTTCTATGTTAGGGAAACCTTCATTTGCACTATAACTAATTGAGCGAGGTTGACAACCACTGGTTCAGCCATACTGTATGATAGAGAAAAACAGAAACCTCTCATCTGACAGGAAACAGAATGCTCCTTGGCCCTTCTTCAGTATTTATGCACAGAATTGACCAAAAAGCCCAGCATTGCCTGGTGTTCTCCTAGTTCTTTCAGATCACTATAGGCAACCTCCCAAAACAAACTGATTCCTAAATAAAAGCTAACAATGAAGATATCAGCAAGGGAACCTATTTTTCCTTCATCAACATGTTTACATCCTTATTTCCACTCCTGAAAACTGATTTTATACCATAAAAATTGATCATAAATTAAATGAAAATAAAGCAAAAATTTGGTCTAATTCATTTTAATGTATATTTTAAATTTTATTACAATCCAAAAGAATTTTATTTTATTCTGTGGTATTTAAAAAAGACAAAGACATTTCAAGCATGGATGGAACCAGAGAGCATTATTCTAAGTGAAATAAACCAGGAGGTGAAAGACAATACCATATGATCTCATCTATAAGTGGAGCCTAATCAACAGAACAAACAAGTGAGCAAAATAGAACCAGAGACATGGAAATAATGAACAAATGGACAGTGACCAGAAGGGAGTGGGAAGGGTGATAATGGGGGAAAATAGGGGAAGGGTCAAGTCAAGGAATATGTATAAAGACCCATGGACAAAAACAATGGCTGGGGTGGAGGACTGAATGTGGGAGGTGGGGGTGGGTAGGGCAGGAGAAAGTAGTAGGGGAAAATGGGGCCAACTATAGTTGAACAACAATAAAAAAAGATAAAAAGAAAAAAGACAGACAATTCAAAAGAAAAATAACAAGAGATTTCATCTCATCTAATAAACTGCTTTATAAACCACAATGAACAATATAATTGGCAAATAAGCATCATGTGATGAAAGAGTTAAATAAAATAATACTTCAAAATAAACATGTGTGTTTTGTACACAAACATATATAATTATGTACATATACATATGGTTCAACTTAATGACTTTTTGACTTTAGGATGATGCAAAAGCAATATGCATTTCATAGAAACCGTACTTTGAAATTTGAATTTTGATCTCTTCCTGAGACAGCAACAGGTAGTAAAATACTCTTATGTTGCTGGGAGCAGCAGTGAGCTACAGCTCCTATTCAGCCACACAATCAACTGATCTCGCAATGAATGAGGGTAATCAACTGGTACTCTGAAGTGTATTCATTGTGTTAGATTCATTTTCCCCACTGCAGGAGTTCTTCTGAGCACCTCAAAGGCAGTATGGGATAGCTATGATGTTTCACAGGTTAAGTGTATTAAATGCATTTTTAGCTAAACAATATTTTCAGAACATACTGCATTTTGTCATATATAATGCACACTTTCTTGCCCAAATTTTTGAGGGAAAATACGGATGCACATTACACATGGGTATCATTAAAACGTGGGTGCACATTATACATCAGAGCACATTATACACAGCAAAATACGGGAGCTTCATAAATTGAGGAACGCGTGTTCTCAGTACACTTCAGATATATCACAAATCCGTGGAGAATTTGTTAATTAGTGAGAGAAAATGTGTAAAAATTGATAGGAATTATAAACAAAAGAGCAAAATAAACAAACTAATAACCCCTAAATACAGGGATAATTAATATATAGATGAATAACCTTATGAACTTAAGCTTTCAGTGAACTTGACAGGACAATGACTGAACCTACAACATAAAATTTATTGATAAATCTGACAAAGGACAATTTGTACAACATAAAAGCATTAGCCATACAATTGTCTACTTGGCTAAAATTATAAATATGTAAAGAGTTTATAAAATCAGTAAGAAAAAACCTTGCTAGACAACATCAGAAATCATCCCAGCTATTCCCTTTACCTGTGAAATGGGGATCATAGGAATATCCTATTACTTACACAGGGTTGCAGTGAGAATCAAGTAAGTCACCACGCACAAAACCCTCAGAATAGTGCCTGGCTTTAAATGAATGTGAGGAAAACGATCTTGTCTATAGAGGCACACAGAAAACCCACAAAAGTAATATTGCTTATAAATCAAAACAGTAGCTATACTACGAAAACAATTAAATTAAAATAATATAAAGTGACTTCCCCATAAAATTCATATTTTAAAATTAAATGTCTAGTGTAACAAAGATACTATGCAACAGATATACTCAGTCATTTATGCTTAGAATATGAATTAAATAGTATCATTCTGAAATGCAATTTCATAATATTTATAAAAAACTTAGCATTATGCTAAGTGAAATAAGCCAGGAGGTGAAAGACAAATACCATATGATCTCACCTATAAGTGGAACCTAACCAACAAAACAAACAAGCAAGCAAAATATAACCAGAGACATTTGAAATTAAGAACAAACTAACAGTAACCAGAGGGGATGGAGAAGTGTGATAATAGGGGCAAATAGGGGAAGGGTTGTCAAGGAACATGCGTAAAGGACCCATGGACAAAGCCAAAGGGGGCAGTAGGTTCAAGGGTGGGAGGTGGGGATGGATAGGGTGAGGGGCCATGTTGGAGAAAAGATGGGGACAACTGTACTTGAACAATAAAAAAAGAAATACATACATATTAGTCTAAGGAAACCATCATAAAATATAAACAAGATATATAGCCAAGGTAGTTCATATTTGCATTTATTTATAATAAGGAATTACTTGGAGGCCTAATAAGAGGGAAAATGTGGCATATAGAGAAATGATTGCCTATATAGTGGACAGTATGCTTTTGTTAATATATTAAAGAACTACTTTAAGATATAGAAATTACTGTTATTTTCACTTAAATACATTTCTCCATTCAACAACTATTTATTTTACTGGGTATATATTATGTGGCAGAAACTGTATGTAATTAAAGGACACGATTGTAGAAAGTTGGCAGAACTTATTCATAATATATAAGAAATATGTAAATTTAATTGTCTCTCATTTTATTTTGTATTTTCTACTTTCTATAGTGAGGAGGAATGACTTCTAAACATTTTCTTTTTAAGTTTTCTAATTAGCAAAGTATCACTAAATGTAGCTATTAAAAGCAAAAGATAAAGTTTAGAGATCTCTGAGTCAGACTATGGCTCTATTCATTGTTTATAAGATCAACTAAATTTGTAAATCAATAAGTATAAGCTGAGTTGTTTTGAGCTTTTCCGTGGGCTTCACTTGTTGCACTGGAGTGTAACAAGAATTTGTTTAAAAACATTGACTTAAAACCCAGAGGTATAAGTGTAAACAAAAAATCAGTCTTAAAATATATTTTTTAGCTTACTACCACACAGTATAAACTGGAATTATACAAATCTGGAAAAAATAAACATACAGAATAGTGTTTTAAATAATAATCCACACCTTCCTACTTAAAGGTAATGGATGTGGATTGTCCTAGTGTCCTAGTGTGCCCTGGTAACAGTCAGGGAAACTCCGGAACAGGCTGGCTTTTGTCCGGAAAGAGAAACAAGGCGAAGAAAAATTCCAGGTGACACATGCTGCCATCACTCAGCAAAACGCAGTCAGGAGCTGTCTCAGAGAGAATAACAGAAGGTTGTAAGTTCAAAAGGGACATTTAATCAAAATAAATGGCACTCTAAAGTTAGCAGGCAGAACTCTTAAAAAGATGTTTTGTCAAAGTTCAAATGATTTTGGTCTCATTTTAGATGTGGTGCAGTGAGGTGTGCCCAGTGTGTCACAGCAAAGGAGTCTATGAAGAAAGGTGATCTAGCCCCCTGCCATTTATCATGGCAACTTGAGCTGTGCACTGGTGTCTTCCAATGATGGTTTAGAAAAGGAATTGGAATGTCATCTGTGCAAAGTTCACAGTCACTGAAAGGTGGTCTGGGTGAGATGAGCTCTGGGAAGCATAAAATATAAAGACAGGGTATCGGCGTCCTTGAAGATCTTTACATAGGGGAATGACATGTTCAGACTTGCGTTTTAGAGTGATAATGCAAACTGGAATGTAAAAAATGGATTGGAGTGGTCAGCATAGGAAGCAGAAGGGCAGGGTTGAAACAGCAATTGGAAATAAGTGGGCAGACTTTGGTGAGCTTAATGGTAAGAAAAGAAATCCTTGGTGATTGAACTGGGGAGATCTGAGAAAGGGCAAATCAAACTTGATTCCTGGTCGGGTGGGGTTTTTGTTTTGTCTTATTTTTGTTTGTGTGTGTGTTTGTTTGTTTTAAGGGAGAGGGGGAAGGGAGGGAAAAAGAGAAGGGGAGAAATGTTGATTGGTTGCCTTCCATATGCACCCCAACTAGGGACTGGACCCACAACCCAGGCATTTGCCCTGGCCAGTAATCAAACCAACAAACTTTTGGTTTGCTAGACGATGCCCAACTAAGCCACACCGACCAGGGATTTTTTTTATTAACAAATTGGGGATGTTGTCATTCACTGAGATTAGAAACATGAACTATGGGAAAGCTTGATCACAACTAGATACCAGGAAAATGGCAGTTTCCATACAGGAAAGGTGACAATATTGAATAGATACCTAGATATAAAGGTTTGGAACTCAGCAGAGAGGTCTGGCCCAAAGAACAATTTTTGCCATGGGTATGAAGGGAACCATCTAGAAAGAGAAAATGAAAGGGACTGATGAGAGGAAAGAAGGACTTAAGAAGGAGCAATCATAGAAGCAGGAAATGAACCTGAAGATGACCATGCCACAGAGGTAAAATAAACAGTATTTTAAGAAAGAAGAAATGATGATCAATGTTGAATGCTATGCAGAGGACAACACTAGATCTAAAAAGGCTTTTTAGGTTCAGAATTATAAGTGGTCATTTGTGACTTCATTGAGAGATTTCATGGAATATTGGGTGAAATAAGGGAGGTAAATCAAGGGTAGACCTCTCTTTAAGAAATACTGGCCCTGACTGGTGTGCTCCAGTTGGTTGGGTGTCATCCAGAAAAGTGAGAGGATGCTGTTTGGGTCCCTGGTCAGGGCACAGACCTGGGTTGCAGGTTTGGTCCCAGTCAGTCAGGGCATGTACAAGAGGCAACTGATTGATGTTCTCTCTCACATCGATGTTTTCTCCCTCTCTTTCTCCCACCCTTCCCCAATCTCTAAAAATAAATAAATAAAATATTTAAAAATCCAAATGTTGGTAACAAAAGGGAAAAGAAATAAAAGTACCACCTTGGAAGAATAGCTAGGCTGAGGGATAGATTGTTCAAAGTAAGGGAAAGACTTAACACGTCAGTAGACAGAAAAGTTGGGCATGTAGGAGACAAAGTCATAATTCACAAAGAATCTGTAAGAGACAAGATCCAGAGACTGGTGTAGGGATGAGACCCATTAATTCTCTTATAGTATTATTGTAGTGATTTGCACATGTAACTGTGATTTTTTTAAGTGAGATGTATTGCATCTTATACAGACACACAAAGCAAAAATATTTGACTTAATAATAACATAGTAAAGGCTTCTAACTCTTGTAAAAAGCTACTTGTCCTCTCCACATTCTTTGAGATACTGAGGGAAAGTGCTGTCAGCATCTTCTTTCTCCTGATGAGAGTTTCAGAAAACCACAGAAACCACAGGGAGTGAATGGCAGCCACTGCATTAGGGATCTAACAAATTTGGAATCAAGCTTCACAAATAGATCCCAAGCTATCAATGCAGGATACTGATCTAGAGAAAAGAGCCACTGAGTACTTTATTGGGGGAAATGTATTTACAAATGAGGAGAGACAATAGAAAACATCAGCTTGTTGATGTATTTAGCTATTGATGAGCATCCAAGTTGTGTATCATTGCTATAACAAACTACCTCCAAACCTAGTGACCTAAAATGACCACATTGAATTATTTGGGTCCAATCTTCGTGTGGGCAGGATTCCATGGAGACAGTTCATCTGTGCTCCAAGCAAAATATGCCAGGGTAGCTGCATTAGGATAGAGGCTCAGCTTCAAAGATAGCAACCTGGTCTTGGCTGCAAGCTGTATACTCATCTAGAACTGTGATCTGGGGCCTCAGTTCTTCTTCACCTCTCCTCTCTCTGAGCCTCTTCAATGAGAATGCTTGAGTTTCCTCATACCTGGGCTCCAAAAGTGACTATTCTGAGAGATGAGAGACAGAAATTTCTCTATGGCCTGAAAATTGACACATCACTGGCAATATTTTACTGGCCAAGGCAGTCACAGAGCCTGCTCAGGTTCAAGGAAAAGGAACACAGACCACTCCTCAACTCCCATGTCCCATCTCTCAATGAAAAAAAGTGTCCAAAAATTATGACTAGCTTTAAGCCATCACTGCATGTATTTTTAAAATTTCTCTAAAGAAGATAAAGAGGTGTACATTACTTTGCATCACTATCTTTTAGGAAGCTATCATTTTGTCTAAGTAATACTTTTGAAGATAATACAGCGGTGGGCAAAAGCAGGTTTACAGTTGTTCATCTGAAAAGTAATATAATAATTAATAAATAATAATACAAAAATAAATTCTGTAAGCCTACTTTTACTCATCATTGCATACAAATTTATTTGAGATCATCATATGTATGTTTGCCTTTCAAATGGGTGGGTTGGGGAAAACTATTTTAAAACAAATCTACCAAGAGATGATTTCGGAGGTGCAGATTTCTGAAAACCTCTACCAGATGCACAGTCTAATGAGTATTTCCCCCAGGAAATCCTGATGGGTCTATAGCCTCTCCATTTGTACATCTGGCTTCATTTTCAGTGTCTTGGTCTCATCTCCAGCATGACTGCTAACTTTAGTGATGCTGCCTGTAGAGCTGATGTCTATTAACACCAGCCAATTACATTACTTTGTTAATTGTATTAGAATGGTTAACCAAGCAGAGCCTCTTGGTGTTTTGACAGATAGACTATACTCCATAAATAAATGTTTATTCAAAGTGGCAAATTTGTTTGCAGATTTTCCTTGGAGATGGCAGTTAGCATATGACCTTCTGTTATTATTTTTTAGGATTCACATACTGCATTTTCAAATGATTTCAAAGTCTCAAAGCAGAAAAAAAATAAATTCTTTGCCAAGTGTTTCTTTAGCAGATTCAGCAAATCCACCTCCTCCAAATGGCAGAAGGATGCAGATCCTGGTCATATTTCTATTATCCTGCTCTAATGAACTGAATCCAAATTTCCAAAATGTGAGTTCTCTACTCGGAGCTGGAGTCCCTGAGATTTGTAATCCTATACTGGTGCCAGGGACTGTTTTCCTATCAGCAAAACAGGAGAAACCATATTTGTGAATTCTTCAAGATCTCCCAAGCCAATCTGTTACATAAATGAAAACAATTATTATGACAGGGCTTAGCCCATAATTTATTTGTTGTGCCACAGTAATCTCCTATTTATTCCGATTGAAGGCAATCACAAGTCTGTTCAACACTCCCAGTGAGTAGAAGTGAACCAAAGCTGGTCTAAACATCGAAATCAGAACACACAGCACCAGGGTGATTTCAGGGTAAATGTGAGTATGCAAGGGGAAATAGGATGCTGACCTTGAGTGTGCAGATGACTTCGGTTCTTGTACTAGACTCCAAAACCTGGGAGTTCATCCCATGCTGAATAAAGGAGTTTAACCTCATCTCCTGTAATGAGGACAGTTCAGTGATCACTATCAAAGAATGGCTTGGGTTATAAAAGTGTGCAGGGCAAAAAAAAAAAAAAGTGTACAGTTTCCATATTCCTCAGACCTCTTCCTTACACATCCCCACTCCTAAACAAGAGATCCCACTCAGCTGTGAACAGAGCTCTTCAGCTGTTATGAAACTGACATACCAATGAATGCCTCTTCATAATTTTTTCCAGTGTCATGCTACGTAAACCAGCCTAAAATTCATATTCATACATTTTCTTTGTTTTCTTTGTTTAATTCAAAGTTTATCAAATTCAACAGTTCAAACTTTGTGATCTGTTTTAGGTTACTTTAGGACAACCTCCTGAGGACATATGTACACATTTGGGGACCAAAATGACTTTAATGGAGGGAGACTATTGAAAACTGACCTGTTAAAACATTTAAGCTAATTATGATTTGGCACGAAGCAACTATTCTTCTAATTACTTGAGTTTGGAGCAACTAAAGAGCACACACCCCAATTCTATCCACATTCTTATAAATTATAATTTCTTTTTATAATCTTTACACTATTCGTATTCAATTTTTCTTTAAAAATCTTCATTTTTAATATGAAGAGTTATGCCTATGGAAGAGAGGCAGACTCAGGAGTAGTATGGTGTTGTTATCATTACAGAGGCAAAGCTAGGAAGAGAATCCCCTGCGTATTTAGCTGTCAGAAACTGGAGCCATCTTGGTCGAGAAAATATTTTGGAGAGTATCTTTATGCTGCTTTCTCTTTTTATGAGCCTATCTGCTTGGGAGTCCCCTGTCATTCTTTCCGTAAGTGCTAAACAGGCATGTAATGACATAAACTGCCCATTCAACATTTGACATAGACTGTAAAATTGCAATAGGTGCTTATTTAATTCTTTTCTTCCTTGCCTCCACCTATTTACCTGGAACATATTTAAAATTATGAATTATTATAATTGGAATTTCCAAAATATAAGATGACAGGTGTCATCATAGCTTTATCATATTGTTCTCAATATTCTTGCTAATGCAATTACAGAACTCAGTTACATAACTGCACTCAACCGCAATGGCGGGTGGGAAACACAGTTTAACAATGTACCGAGGAGGAAAGTGCAATGAATTTGAACAATTACGCAGTCTCCACTACAAAAGCCTATATGGTGATAAAAGGATGTATTTTGAGAACACAGAGACCTAATTCTTCTTAAAAGCTAAATTTGCCCTTCCTTTAGACTAAAAAGTTCTTTTTAAATAAAAATAGCTCTCTGCCTAGTGCCTTCATTTGCCCTCAGTTCCCCAATTGCAACATATCTTATTCCAACTAAAATAGTTCTTATTCATCAACCAGCTGTGACTATTTTAATGACTCTACCATTTAACCTCAGTGCTTAGAAGAACCTTGTGACATCTCTGCATCCCACATCAAGCTCATTTTCCAGGCTCTGATTGCTGCAGCTCAAACTCTTAAATTCTTAACTGGGTACAGGGAATAGACAATCCCAGTGGCTTCTCTCCTGCATTCCTCGTATTCTCTGAGACACCGGTACTTACATCTGCCTTTAGTTTTGACTTAATAAGGTATACGGCCCTGAGCACAATCCTTGACCCTTGCTACCTCCAACCAAATTCCTACATGTTTGGAGAAGCTTTCCCATTGCCACTGAACTCCTTGGGAAGTGGCCTCACTATCCATTCACTCCTCGATACCACTCAGTATCTGGAGGCAGCAAACATCATAAAAAACAGGACTCACCTTCTGGTGAGTCTGCAATGTTGATGACTAGTGAAGGGAAGCGCTAGCTAAGAAAAACTGATGCTGAATAAAATGGAACCAAATCAAAAATGAAAAAAATAAAACAGATTCTCTCAGGATCTAGAGAATTAAAGGGTTCCCAAATCCAAGATGAAAGAAACATAAAGCAGTTGGATAGGATAGTGAAAATAACAAATACCTCAGAGACTATTAAAACCTGCACCAAGATTCTTAGTTGTCAGGACTCATGTGTTTATAGCTGAGCTTGAGATAAGAGAGGAAAAAAATAGCAAATGTGCTTATTTTCAGTGCCACCCACTACCTTCTTTCCTTATGTAACCAGTTTATTTTTGAAATAAAACCTAAATTTTATTTTTTTAAACTTCTGTCCCAGAAATACTATGTCAAATCCTTTTTCCCAACAGGATAGTGACTTTGTTAAATAACCATTGAGATTTTCATGCTCTCATTTTCTGGCCATTCATAATTTCAATCCATTTTTACTGAGCTTTAGTTCTGTGTACTTTAAAGTTGTAATCTTGTTTTCAGTTAAACAACAAAAACGAAAATGTCTCATCATTCTTCTCCAACCCTGCCTTTCCCAGATACTCTCTCACAGAGACTGAGAGGGTGGTTCCTCAGCACAAAAGGAGAGAAGGGCAAGGTTTCCTTTTACACATCCTCTCTTCTGACATTGAGGCAGAAAGGAGTAGGAGGCAGCACTTTCCTCTTCAAGGACCCTGGGCTGCTCCGCAACATGATTTCTGTTCTGAGTGTTTGTTGTTGTTGTTTGTTTGTTTGTTTGTTTTCATGTAAGTTGTCTCTTTGTGACAGATATATAGATCCCAGCTTATTCTTGAAGTTTGTAGTGTTTGTGGTTTCTTACAAGAGTATGCCCCACCACACACACACAAGCACCCTGGGTGTGAAATGTAGCTTGGGTTTTAATTTTTCTCCCATATCTACATTTAGTCTCTGTTACTGGTAGTACAACCTGCTGGGCTCCAACCATGGTATGAGGATCCTTGAGTATGCAGAGGATAAACAAGACAGCATGAGGGCCCTTAGAGGGTCCATTTGATCACATTTCAAAGCTACATATTTGCTCTGTAGATGTGCAGGTGTAATGATCCATCAGATGAGATACTGATTGCTCTTTTTTTAATGCTGCCAACTGTCTCTCCTTCTTACTGAAGACAGAGAGTTAAATTTCTACTTTGACTATCCCAGTATCTTGTTTAAGATAAAGAAAACCAAACAAAAAACATTCTACAGAGCATCTGTTTATGCATAGAAAAGCACAAATCTTGTGGAACGAAGAGGTTGAGATGGGTAACAGAACTCCTTTACCCAAGAAGTCTGGGAATTGTCATGATTTTGGGAAGTGGATGATTTCTGGAGAAAGGTATGAAATTGAAGGGATTCCAAGAAATCTGAGGCTTGGCATCTCACTAGATGCTAGAAGAGTGTAGGGGAGGGACAGGAGCAACATGTAAGCTTTCTCTAGAGAGCCTCAAAATCCTGAAGGAGGGAAAATGATATCTCTTAAAATTTCTGTAGCCATACTTGTATGATAAAGGCCTTATGGTGGATGTTTATTGAAGGGAAAAATGATTTATGCCCAAAAGCCAGTGGATTGGAAACAAACATCAACAATAACAGCTCAAGATACTCCCTCCTGTTAACTATGCACGCTGCAGTGAAGACCCACCATAAGCAAACAGAAATGGTGCAGAAAATGTTGGTATTGTCATTTCATAGGTGTGGAAATAGAACCATCATTTTTTTTTCTTTTTATTATAACACAGAGTTGCTAATGGAACAAAGAATAGTTAACCTACCCCATACTATCCATTAGATTAAGTTCTTTATTCATACAATGAACTTTTGTGCTCTAAAAAGATTTCGAAGTCTACCATGAAAATCTGCAAGTATATTTTCCATGATGTGGTCAGTTACTTTCTCAAAATAGTGCTTTACATTCAAATAATAGACTGACAAAGGCAATATCATACTAGCAAATAGTAGAAAAAACAACCTGAATAGCTTTGAATGCATCACAAGTTTATATATTCAAATGAGATAATATCAGAAAATTCTTGGTGAACTATCTGAAACTCTTTTCAAACGTAAGGTCTCCGTATTTGTCTACTACCCATTTTTCTTTTGCTTGCGATAATCTTTCGTGGGGTGGAAAAAATGCTCCTGTTGATCTAGTTGAAAGCTAGTATCATTATGGAAATTTGATTTCCTATTATTGTTGGTGCAATAAGCACAAGTATTAAGGAAATGTGATACTTGCTTTGAAACAGGCCTCTCTCCCACCCTCTGACATCAGCTTAGAGAAAAATGGTCTTTGAATGAACTGCTTAAGACATGCTATTTCTAAAATTAGCAGAAAGCACCAGTTTCAGGATTCATTTAAATTATCTGTTTTACTGCCACAGAAAATAACAGAACTCAGTATTACAGCTTTTCTTAAACATGGGGAGTCTGTTTTTGAGACCGCAGGCTTTGCTACATTAGGCGCCCCCCCCACCCCGCCCCAGCGCCACATCCTTCTAACTCTGCATGTAAATGCCATGCCCATTAAAGGGTCTCCATCTGTGAGTCAGTGTTTTCATTTTAAAATGAGCTAGGTAGGGATTCTCTGAGTCCATCTTTCCAATCTCTTTATTCTCAAATTGTTATGTTAACATTATTCTGTTTATTAAAACACCTTTCAGCTAAGAATATTAAAGAGCTTTGAAAGCATAAGGAAAATCTCCCCCAAAAAACAGGTTGGCATAAAGCTGAGATAGAACGACAGGTGGATAAGATAAAAACAATGCAGAATTTAAGCTTCTCTGCTGAAGGTCAATCAGTGAAATAGTCAGTGTCTAGTTTCTATTCAACAGGCTTACCTTTTGCAAATGAAGGACCCAAGTGTCCAAGTGACACTTAGTATTCAGACAAAATGCTTGCAAGGCAAAACTTTGGAGAGGAGAAATATCCTTAAACCAAAGTGTTTCAGACAAAGGCAATTTGACAAGCACATAAAAAAGACTATCTCTTAAGTACAGTAAATAAATGTTACTCATAAGAATGTATTTTTAGGATAGCTATTGGCACATATCATACCATGCTGAGACTACTTAGAGTGATCATGAAGGTCTCTCCATCCTTGGCAGGCAAAAAACTAAGAAAGGATCAGTCATTGTTACCTGAGTTTGCTCAATCCATAGATGTTATCTTTTTTTTCTAGTGTGTCTGATATATCTCTGACATTGAGGAAATGTACATATGAAACTGCAGTCTAGTATACCTCTACAACTGCTTTCAACTGAATATAACAAATGCATATACCTCAACTATAAAATACCTATGTCACAACATTGACTAATATTTTATGTGTGCTTTTAAGTTTCTGTAGCAGAATGTCAATCAATAGATGAATGGTTTAATAAGGTATGGTTCACTGAAGTTTGAAATACTCTGAAATACTTAAAAACATTAGTCAGATCTAAAATTCATGGACATGAGGATTTCCAGTATATATTTTTATATTTTAAATTGTAGAGCAACATTATGCCATGATATTAATTATTGAAGAAACACCTATGCTATACAAAAATGTGTGGCTTTATGATGATAAAATATAAAGATTACATACTCAAGTATGAATACTACTTGCTTGCACAGAGGAAAGGGGGATCAGTTAGCAAAGGCGAAGTTTCAGCTTTTACTTTCTGTATATGTATTAGTTCGGTGTTTAGAAACTGAACATGCATTTTTGCTTTATTTGAACAATTTGTGCATGATTTGAAAAACAGCAAAGCACAGTGGTTGAGACTACAGGCTGCGGAGCCACACTGTCTGTGTCTGTACAGAAACCGGATTACCACAAGCTACATAACCTTGGGTAACGCATGATGTTGCTCATCCACTCACGGAAGGTCAACAATAATAGCTCATTCCTCATGAAGTTATCATGCAAATTAGACAATTTGGTGGAAGTTATTTGTTTAAAGGTAGCCCCAATAAAAGAAATGATTTTAAAATATTGGTTACTGTTATTATCCTCATTCTAGATGATTTTGAGGATGATGATAATAAATATGGCATCAGGGAGGAATCTGGTAGGCATAAGGGTATAATTCAGCCGAAAGGAGATGATGTTGCTGACTTCAGACTTAAACCATGACAACATTCAGTCTCCGAGGACAGTAGAGCAATGGATTTCAAAGTCTGAAAATTGAAGTGAATTCCAAGAACAATACAACCAGAGAGATTGTCATTCAAGTAATATTCTAATATACTAAAGCAAATACAGCCCCATAAACTTGGCTTATTATTTGTTAGTGAAGTCTGCCAAAGATTCAGAAAGGTACAGAGATTAAGAGAGCAAATACTATGTGTTTCACACTCAGTTCTATTCTATGTCAAATCTCAGTGTTTTGTCATTTTCTCCCAGTCTGTCCCTGCTCTTGAAAATGTAGCTGAAGACATCTGTTTCCTCTTCTCTTGTCCAATTTCACTCACTCTCTGCTCATGTCCAGGTGTTTATGGTTGCTGAACTTGGTGTTTATACTTTTCATGCATGTTTTAATAATTTATTTAAAAATGTTTTATTAAATAACATTTACTAGCTTCCGACTATTTTAAGGTATATAAAAAGAACCTTAAAATGGGATTTTTTTCTTGCTTCCATTTCTACAAAGACCCTAACATGATAGATACCAGATATAATAGTAAAGGTGTATTTCAAAAGGCATATGGTTCACGTAGGTTTTCAAAAACTAATTTCATTATTCTTGGGCCCTTCTTAGGTACCTTCATTCAGATTAAGAATACAAAAGATCAGGAGATAGAAGAAGAAAAACAATTTTTTGAAAAGATTTGTTGGAGAGTTGCTTCATAATGTAATCTCCCTTCAAGGGGAGTGGGTGTATTTCTTCCAGTATGACCCAGCAAATAGGTATTTAGGTGACTTGAGACATGTTCCTTGAGTTTGAAATCACATTTGAGTGAGAGCTAACACATACCCAAAGAATCTGAAGACAAGAGGCAGCAGGAAAGGGAGAGGAGTGGACGATATTTAAGGAGTGACTACAGGCCCACTTTCAGGTAAGGAAATTTGGATAAATTTTTCCATGGGTCAGAATGTCAAGAACTGTGAAGGATCTGAGACTTTAACCTACTTGCAAGCTAACAAGCTATGCTGCCCTAATTTCATGGATATTGACAGGAGACAGGAGACGCCTGAGTCAGAGATAAAAGATGGCATGTCCATCAGACATAGGAACAGCCAGAGAATCAGCACTGCACTAGTTCCCCCAGCCCCAATTCCCACAGGGGGGTCCAAAGAGGACCAAGCAACATTTTTGCAAGTATTGGGGTGCATCACAAAGAGAGAAACCCTGAGCTTAACGAGCACATCGCTTTTGTAATGGGCACTATCTTATACTGAACAGTAAACACATTATCTTTTGCTCTCAAGGTACAAACTCTGTTTTCCAAAACTGCTCCCTATGCCAACGTCTTTACAAAAGGGCATCCAGAACAAAGGCAGCAAGCGCCTCTGTGCAGAAGAGAGGAGGGAACCCAAAAGACCTATGGAAAATATTCTCCCAATGTCATTGTGAACTACAGTGAGGCAGAGCCACCGGGAGCCATTTTATGTATAGTTGAGAGACCATTCGGTGCCCATGCAATCCTGGAAAACCAGGAGCCGGGGAGGAAATTGACTAGCAAAAGGAAGGCATGATCTTGTTACAGAGAGCTGCAGCCCAGGAAAGCAGCAAAGGAGGAATTACAATTTATTTACTGGTCTCTTAAGACACCAGGAAAGAGATAGCATTTAAATTGAGAATGACTGAATCAACTAGAGACGGGATTGAAGTTATTCAGTTGGAAAGGAATATAAAGAGTCAAAATTGGAAAGAAATCAAATGTATGATTCAGGGAACAGAAAGGACTCCAAACTTAATGAAAAGAAACTTCAAGAATTTATTTTGGTGAACATTTTAATGTTTATTTTCCCAAATACTACATTCTCATTTCTCTTTGTGGTTTCACAGTAACCTTCAACTGATGGGATTAATGATCATTTTATTTGTGAGAAAGGAGCTGTAAAATCTTCAAATAACAAAGCCAAATAAAATCCATAGTACAAAGATATTCAGTATTTCTATTGAAAAAAAAATCTTCAACATAAATCTTCTTGGAGTTTTAAAAACTGACAGAAGACCAACAAAGATAAGGAATTTGAAATTAAAGTTTTCATAATATCTAGGTAAACATACTCTTTACTATTGCTTTAGGTTCTAAAAGAATTTACTTGTGAATTTTCTTTAGCTTTAAGCCCCTTTCTCATAACTACACAAATGTACCTTTTTTCCTGAACGATAACAGATTCCAACCTAACATAACATGTCTTGTTCTGACATTTACAAACACACAGCTGTAGAACAGATAGACCTGGCACAATGTTTATTTTCAAAGTCTGTAAAAGGAAACAGGATGCTTCTGCTTAATAAAGCTCATATAGCATTATAAATGTAAACAATCCAATAAAACTGTCCCCGAGAGGAGAAAAAAAGTGATAGCACAATCTGAAATGTCCATTATGTTATCTAAAATTAACATTATATTAGCATCTCATCCAACATGATATGTAGCTGCTTAGAATCAGGTAACATTGAATTATATTTACTTCAATTCACGTATTTGGAAAATGAGCAAAAAGGCTCCTAATATATGCATAACATTCAAAACTTCTATTAAAAATTCAGATAGAGGTGATTGCTGGGGGGAGGAGAGTATAAGGTGACTACATGGTAATGGAAAAATATATAATAAAGATCATATTTAAAAAATAAAATAAAATAAAAATTCAGGTGGAGAATGAAATGATTGAACTCTTTAACATAGTTAAAAAGGTGATTATAGTATATGCCTTTAAAAATATAACTATTAGATATTTCCAGTGATAAACCACACCTGAAATACTTTTGAAATATCCCAAGGATTACGTTAAATAGCAACTGCTTTCTCTATTATGTTTTTCATTATTTGCACTCCCAATTTCTGTCTTCTCCAATTACTCTGTTTCCACTGCACACACAGCTAACTTGATTTAAAGGATGATGAATATAAAGTGAGTAACACATCCCTTTGAAGGACAGAGGACACCGTTGTCCAACAACAATGACAGAAAGCATTGTTTTGTGATGAAAATACAATTCCTCTATAAACTTACTTTAACAGTCCTTAGCAGCACATGTACTAATATTCTTGGCTGTTCCTGAGAGTATATTACTTAGAGATCTGTTGTTTTTAGCAGGGGATGGCAGTGGCGGGGGGGGGGGGGAATTTTACCCCTCCAGAGAACATGTGGCAATGTCTGGACACATTTTTTATCATCAGGACTTGAGGCAGGGCTGGTTATCAGGGAATGTCTTGGTGGTGAAGACCCAGGGATGCTGCTCACCAGCCCACAATGCAGAGGGCAGCCCCCAGCAACAAAACACCACCCAGCTCAAAATGTCAATCGTGCTGAAGGAGAAAAACCTGCACTAAATGAACATCTCACCTCACATCACTCTCAACTACCTCTATCCCTGTGTCTTTCTTTTGAGCAGATTTTTGCTTCCTGTAATAATTTTTTTTTTCTAAAGCACCAGTTGGAAAGGTGGACATTCAACTAATTTATATACACCCTTCCAATATCTATGGTTTGTTCTTATATTTGCAAACTGCCTTTCTTTACTTATTATGTCCAGTTTAATATGGTGAAAAGGTACTGATGGCCTCTCTCCATTCTGACCATATTTTTTAGTTCATGGCCACTCACCTGTTCCTAGAATTTTCCTTGAACAACAACAAAATCCCAGGCTTTGGGGCCTAAATAATGTACTTTGCTCCTGAAGATGCTATTGAAAATTTCTCAGCATGTATGTTAATTAAACCATCAGGCAAAATTGGTAATATAGCTACCTGGCGTCAAACCACCCTTGTCTGAAACAAAGTATGCCCTAAAAATCAAAACAATCAAGAATCCAACAGTGAGGCATCTGTGTTCAAGGAGTTTCACCAGTATTTATTTGAGGAAGAAATACAGCAATTAACTTACTTGACTTTCTCATGAAGTATTTTTTTTTTTATTCCTGTGTCTGTCTAGAACCTGTCAGGGGTGTCCAATCCATGGCCCAAGGGCTGCGTACGGCCCAGGATGTCTATGAATGTGGCCCAACACAAAATTCAACTTCTTTTTTTGCTGATCAGTTGTCGTTAGTGTTTGTGTATTTAATGTGTGGCCCAAGACAACTCTTCTTCTTCCAGTGTGCCCAGAGATGCCAAAAGGTTGGATACCCCTGAGTGCTTACAGTGGATTGCTATAGCTGTCATTTAGCTGATGTAGTAGACACTGCACTGTGCAGGCCAGGTTTCTCTCCAGGATTCACAGGGTTGTCCCTTCAGCTGCTGGGGGTGCTCTCAACTAAGGCTTCAATGCTCAAGCCCTCTCAGGTACTTGAAGAGCATCACCTTGGCTAAGGTCATGCCCCTCTGCAAAGCATCCTGCATACAGTGACTGATCAAGGATACAAGGACCTAATCCCAAACCTGGACAACTCAGATGGGCAATCCAAAAATCAAGTTTCCCAAGATGGGGTAGACTGAGGCTTTGGTATTGTATTAATGTGTGGGAGCCCATCTTCTTCCACTGGATGATCCAGCTTTCTTCCCTTCCCAAGACATTCCCTGATAAGCTTTGTGCATACATCTTCGTTGCAGAATCTGTGGGAACTGAATTGCAGCCTCAGATTTGTTAGATCCATCACCTTATTCTTATTCTGCAAAGAGTATATATGTTATAAAAGAATAATACCTATTATATATAAAAATAAGTAGTGCTCATGATAGTGAAGATAAAATTAGAATTTAGACCTTCATTGTTTAATAAAATGCATTCAATCCAAATGAGCACTTTATTTTCCTTCTATGTGCAAAGTATTTTAATAGAATGCTATATTTATTCTACTTCCTGGCACAGATTCAGTGTGCTGATGATTATTTGCTTGTCATGTACAAACGTGGAAGGGTGCAATTTTGCTAACACTTCTTCCTTTCCTCTTTTATTTTATTTAATTTTTAATTTTTATTTTAATATTTTATTTTCTGTTGTATTTTTCAACTACCATTTATTCCCCTTATACCCTCCTCTCCCTCTACCCATCCCCTGCTGTAATCGCCACACTGTTGTTCATGTCCAAGTGTCATTTTTCTTTTTACATCCATCCCTCCACTCCCCAACCCTGCTGCCGCTTGAGCTGTCATCTGCTCTCTGTCTATGTGTCTGCCTCTATTTTGCTTGTTAGTTCAGTTTGTTCACTAGATTCCATCTGTGAGTGAAATTATGTGGCATTTGACTTTCTCTGCCTGGCTTATTTCACTTAGCAAAGTGTTCTCCAGGTCCATCCATGCTGTCACAAAGCGTAACGTTTCCTTCCTTTTTTTTTTTTTTTTTTTTTTGGCTAACTAGTATTCCATTGGGTAAATGTCCCATAGTTGTTTCACTCACTCATCTGCTGTTTTGGACAGAGCCTGGACTGAAGGACTACCACATTAACTGATGGGTAAGATAGGCCTGCTGTGTAAGATAGGCTGCAGCTTTATGATCAGGGCTGCCCTGGGTGGAAACTGAAACCAGTTTATTCGATTAGTGATTGGATCGTGTCACACCAGGTGCAGAGGGCATGACACAAAGTGGTTGTTTTTGAGGAAGAAAATACATACAGGAAGGGTTAAAAGAAACAGTACTGAGCCATTTCATGACAGATTACCTGAAAGGACCCATACTCAACATCAGAACAGGGCTGCTTTGACAGGTGAGGGATGAATCAGTGTATTTGGCAGTGCTATGAACAAATCTATTCAAAAAAGGAAGAAAAATTTGGCTTTCAAAAGAGTTTCAGAAGTACTCTCTGGATTTTGATAAATTAGCTCTGATATTGCAAGTCCCTCCAAATTAAGGAATAAAACAGGCCAGTTTTAAATAATGCAGAGTCTTCCCCCTATGCTTCCCTTGGCTTATTATTTGTTAATTTTTCTGCTTATTAGATGCTGCCAGGTAAAAGGAGAAAATACACATAAACATTTAAAATGTTACCTAAAGATGATTAGGGCAGAAATCTACTAGGGCTCTGATTTGTAATTAGAAGGATGGATCTCCCTGACAACGCAGCATTCCATCCAACTACCTTCGTGGACAGATCCACAAGTCAGGGAGGGATTATTATGAAATGTGAGTCCCTGTAGTTCCTTCAGCCACCTTGCCCCCTGCTCTGCGGGATGAGAAGGTAGGAAGATGAGGAGGGGAGAGGAGAACAAGGGCAGCTGCATGGTTCCCCTCCCAGTCTTTAGCCACCTTCCAAAAAAAAACAGGTGAAAATTAGATAAGTCACCTGGTGACACAGGTTTCTATTGTGTCCTTTACAAAGAAAGTTAACCACCACGCTAAACGTCTGCCTGCTTTTGGAGCTCAATCAACCTCTTAAGGGGTTTTGAAGGCCTTGTCACAGGAGTCTGTCATTATCAAGAGCCCTGTCCTCCGATTTCACTGTCTTTGTGCACATGCTATGTCATTGATCTCCTCACCTTCCTTCATTCTCCCACATCAAAGGAGAGTAATTTTGTTTGAGACATTCTCCTCCAAAGTCCTGACTCTCCCTTGGGTGATCTCTAAAACACACCCACATGGATTGTATCCTCACAAAATGCGGCGTTTCCCCCCTCACATTCTTTCCAAGAACTGGAGTTACTCTTTCTTTCACTACCATGGGGGCAAAGAAAGATGTTTTAAAATATCAACTCTGGCTTCTTTCTAATAGGTTATTCTATTCCTCAGTGATGTAAGTGTTTACCCACATTGGCTAAGTTTTTCCTCGCCAGGCCGCGGTGCCCAGAAATGCCCCTGTTGTATGGAACAGAAATGCTATAGTCTGTGTAATTGCTTCTTCCATGTTCCCTAGACCAAAATCACTGAGTAGATTTTACTTGTTAGCTATGGACATGCCCTCTTTCTAGTGCTTTAGGTTATAAAAATGTTCAAACAACATTTACTTTGTGAAAAACATCCACCTTGCTCCTTTTTGTTCTGACAAATTTACACTTTCATTCCTCCAGCAACATCAAATGTAGGATAGTTTTAAAAAAAAGTGACTATTTTAATGCATTAGAGGCATGCCATGAAAACTTACACTAAAATACTTACTTTTCAACTGCTTGTGCTATATTCTAATTTAGTATATTATTAAAGTAGGAACCAGGGAAATTACCAATAGTGTGTGGGGGAAAAAGCTTTAAGGAAAAGAAAGGACTCTTACTTTTGACGTCTATTTGCATTACTTAGATAATACCTTGCTCCCCAAAAATTTCCCCAAATAAGACATTTATTTGCTTTTATTTTGTGTCAGACAAACCTGTAAATTATCTGGATGTTTGATTTCAGACCTAAAGCAAGAGGTTTCATGGTCTGTGACTTTAAAGTATTTCCAGATTTTTTGAGATGCCTTTCTCTGTAAACGTTCATACAAATAAGCATTGTTAAAACAAATTAAACTGACTGTGGTTTAAAGATCCTATTGGCTTATTCAACAATTCTTGAATCATGCAGCATCTAAACTTGCGGCTCAGAAGAGCTGTACACAGTGAAAGACTGTTATGGGCGGGAGGAGTGGGTACAAGTAGGCAAAAGCGGATTGGTTCCGGCAAGGTCACTTCCTTTATGGGTATTGGGCAGAAAACTTTCCTTCAGCCCTTCCAGGTTCTTTGGCTGGTCTCATAAGTAAATTGACATAAGACAGATCAACAGGAGAAACACAAGTTGAATTTTGTATGAACAGAAGCCCTGTAAAAATACAAGACCCCCAATTCGGTCAGAAAATATGAGGCTTATGTGCCCTCTTGATCTAAAGAATGGGACAGGGACTTGGGGCTGTGAAGGTGAGGAGGGCAATTTGTAGGGAGATGGGGGCAGGTGTTTGGTGATCAGATGCCTGCCCTGCCTTGCCTCTGTCTTTCAGATAGAAAGTTCTCTTGCAATCACTCTATTTCTGGGCCAGTGCCCTAGCCAATTTGTTTTAGCCAATTGAGGGTGAGGTAGTTTTTCTTGAGTCTGCTGGGTCTTGATTACCTTCATCTTCTAACAGTCCCCATGCCAAAGTGGTACCCTTTGTGGTGGCGTATTCTACCCCCTTTAGTGAACGGCAGGGGCCTATCAGGCAGATTACCTTAACTGGTGCTGATCTGATGATTCCTGATTGACTGAGCTAAGATTGCATTTCTGGGGAAAGCAGAAACTGTAATTAATTAGGTCTTCATTTGGTGACAGGGGGCTTAGCATCAGTGAGTCCTTTTACAGCCTAGTGTCTTCTTTTTAACAGTGCAAATAGAGTTTTAGAAAGCAAAATCACTTCTCCAAAGTAGTTTCTTTAAATTTTTCTTGCATGTACTTCATATATAATGCATACTTCGTAAAACTTTTTGAGTTCAAAATTGTCAGATAAAACACATGAAGGGAATTACCACATTTATTAGTATAAGAAGTAAAATAAAAAAATAAATAATGATAAATTGGGTGACACACTACATTTTGCCTGGAAACAAGAGATAATCCATGTAGGGGACTGGTTTGTTTTGGTCTGGCAAATGTGACTCAGCTCTGTACGGAAAACTTACAGAAGTGAGGTGGTGGGCAAGAGCCAGACCTTCAAACCGAGTTTTCCTGTGGGAATCAGGCCTAGAAAATGCATACAGATTGTTATGGCTTGCTCTTGCTAAAACTCCATCACCCTGGTCTAAAACAACAAATGTTTATTCCCTATCTTCAAGGTCATTTCCAAAGCCTGTGTGAATCTTCCCAAGGATAGAGCTAATCAACTGGCTGCCATTGCCCTTTGCATGTTATTTTCATTTCCTTGATTGTACCTAAAATGTAGACAATAATATTCTATATAATAGATTATAAATCTTTCACTGATATAAGACCCGAGAGAAACAATAAAAGCCTGTCTAGGCAAGGGTTGGGGCGCTCTCCTTTTGAGAGAGTAGCCATGTCTGTCCCTTTTTCCCCACAGGATTGCTGTCACCTGTGCATTTGTTCTCGTCTCCAGCCACAACAGGAGGACTCTGCTGGTTGAAGTCCACCGCGAATCCAAACTTTGGATCTAGTTTAGCTTTCAGATAAGATGACCAATTGTTCCAGTTTGCCCATGAGCAGACAAAGCTGAAAATCTGACATCCTGTGAACTCATCAGTTCTGGGAAAATCAGGGTCCTGGACCACTGATCACTTTATTTCCAAAAGACCTTATAAAATATCACCAACAATTTATAACATCAGTTCTTAACTATCTACCTTGAGAACAACAGAAGAAAGTTGTCAAGAAGAATAAAGCTGGCAAACCATTTGAGACTTATTGTAATAGAACAGGTTGTATAGTTTGATTATTCAGAAATGTTTGTAGTGTCCAAGGATCTCAGGCTTCAAGTTGAAAATCACTGATTCTGTAACATGTGTTTACAAATGGATACTGTTTCAATCAGCAGTGTGTATATACATAGTCAGAAAAAGGCAAGAAGAAAGAATAAAAATTTCACAGATTTAAGCAATTTTGGTTCTAAACACTTGTGCTAGCATGAAATGAATATGACACTTGAGGCAGCACTGAGACCAAAATAATTTTAAAATAAAAACAGTCAGTACTTTGTTTCAAAAGTGAGACCTGCATAATACATAGGCTAAATGAAAAATTTTAATTGTAAATTAAATCTGAGAAATGGAATGCCTTAAGCATTTCTGAATTCCATTTGACTATGCCCGACTCGCTAAGGTCTGCTCAGCATTTCCAGAATGAAATTCTTCTTTTGAAGAAAGGATGTAAAATATTTATGGTGCCAAGTAAAGGGGAACAAAATAGACCACCCCAAAATAGACTTCTTTGACACATTGGTCATTTGGAGTGGGTTATATTTAGGAAACAGCGGACACAATTGAAGCTCTGAAAATTCAATAGAAGTTACTCTTTTGTAAGAGAGAGTACATTTATAAAGGAAATACCTAGTTGAAAGGAGGGTCTCCCTCCCTGTATCAGAAAGAGAAGGATAATTCTAAATTTCCAAGATTCTTATCAGCGGGGAAGGCAATGACAAATATGCATAGCAACCTCATTCAGCCCTGGCTGGTGTGGCTCAGTGGATTGAGTGCTGGTCTGTGAGCCAAAAGGTCACCAGTTGAACTCACAATCAGGGCACATGCCTGGGCTATGGGCCAGATCCCCAGTAGGGGGCACATAAGAGGCAACCACACATCGATGTTTCTCTCCCTCTCTTTCTCCCTCCCTTCTCCTCTCCCTAAAATAAAATAAATGAAATATTTTTTAAAAGCTCATAAAAGTCAACAATAACAACAAAAATCCCACTTTCAGTTAAAATCCCTCCAAAAATAAATAAAATCTTAAAAAAAAAAAAAAAAAAAAACTCTGTTCATGCTAAAAGTTCTTAGTAAAATTAGGGTTATAAAAAAGTCTTCCTTAACAAAAAGGTTATCTGGCAAATGAAACAAAAACATTATAGTCTGTGGTGCTATAATTCCATTTAAAATTGTAACAAGACAAACACAACGACTGATACAGTTCCTCGCCTCAGTTGCTCCGTTCTCTGACCTGCAGCAATCTGCCTTCTGCTGCACCCTGATACTGGAATGCTCTCCACAAGGTCAAGTGTGATTCTTCTGTTGCTGAATCTGAAGGTTTTTTTGTTGATTCATTGTGGTAGGCAAAATAAAAACCCTCCCCAAATGCCCGTGTATTAATTGCACAACCAAAGACCTAGATTGCGGGAGAGGAAGAAACTTTACCCTCCTAGGTTCTTTCAGCTGGACTAAGAACTAAAAGTAAATCTATGGCGGATGGATTAATAAGAGAAAATAACCAAATTCAATATACAAGGGTGGGCAAGAGTAGGTTAATAATAATAATGAGTAATGTAACAATTGTTAAAGAAATAATAGTGTAAGAATAAACTTTGTGCTTCACGCACTGTGGGCCACCCCTGTGTACGTATGCATGGGACTCCCATATACATAAGAGAGTCAAAGACTCCCCACACGAGAGGTTTGGAGACAGAAAGATGAAATGAGGTACGTATGACACTTTGAGCTAAGGATGAGGTGAGGTGCCTGGGAGTTCTGAGGAGAGGAAGGTCACGGCAGGATGATAAGAATGCATGTTCAGCAATTAGAAGTTTGCTCTGCCCTATAGATAGGTCATAAAAAGTTATCTCTTGTGATAACTCTTATGGGAAAAGCCTCTAATTTAAATTCTTCAAGGGGAACTAAAGGCTTCTCATGAGCCCTCAGTGTCTTGATTGCCTTCAGCTCAAAATAATTCACATGCTAAATTGGCACCTTTGGGGGAGGCCTGTTTTGAACCCCTAGAAGATGTAGTTAACTTGCAGATGCTGAGACAGAAAGAGAAGCCTGGATGACCCCGGTGAGCCAGTAGAATCACATGGATCCTTAAAACAGAGAACTTCCCCAGCTGTGGTCAGAAACAGGGATTGAGAGTGGGTTAAGGAAGAAGGGTCAGAGGGATGTAATATTGCTGGTTTGGGGGATGCAGGAAGGGGACCACAGGCTAAGGGATGTTGGCAGTTTCTAGAAGCTGGAAAATGAGAAAAGGTCCTCCTATAGGGCCTCCAGAAAGGAACACAGCCCTGCTGACTCTTTGATTTTAGCCCAGGAGGAGGCTTGTCCGACTTCTGATCTTCAGGACTTAAGAAAATGAGTTAAAAACTCATTATTTTAAGTCACCAAGTTTGTAATCATTTGTTACAGCAGTAATAGAAAACTATGTTCAGCTTATTTCATATTTATAGCTTTTGATATAATTCACCACTTCTTTCTGGAAACTCTGTCCTCATGATTCCATGAGCCCTTGGTTTTCCTCTTGTTTAAAACAGGCCCTCCTCAGTACCCTTTTGAGATGGTTATTCCTTTGCCCATCCAATACATGTAGGTGCAACTTTGGTAATTCTGCTCCATTCTAATAAATTTCCCCTTTGTGTTGGTCATATCAACTATGCCTATAGTTCTCAATCAGGGACAATTCTCCACAAGACAGCTGATAACGTCTGGAGACATTTTTGGTTGTCACAACCATGAGTGCTAGAGGTATCTGGAGGGAACAGGCCAGGGATGCTTCGAGGTGCCCTGCAATGCCCAGGAAAGCTCCCCACGGCAAAGAATTGCCCTGAACGGAAGGTCAGTGGTGCCGAGGCTGAGAAATGAGGAACCCGAGTTATGCCCACTGTTCACACAGGCGGAAACTTCCAAATTCCTCTTTCAACTTAGATCTATGGCCAGAGCGTCACACAAATAAATAGAGCCAGCTATTCTACACCTAGTACTGACATAATAATCTCCCCCCTAAAAGTGCATTTCCCGAAGTTTTCATTATTTAAACAAATAATAACATTGTTTTGACAGTTTCCCAAACTAGTATCTGGGAAATTGCTGTGTCTCCCCTAAATTCTATCATTTTCCAAATCACATATATTACTTTCTCTTCCGGAAAACTCCATGTTCACTTTGACTTTGCTTCTTCCCCATCAGGGCTCTTTATCTTCATCTAGATTACGATGGAGCCACATTATGTAAATATTAACTTTGCATAATTAAGCTTTACTTATTCTGTAACAATAGAGAATAATTATTCAAATAACGTGGGCAATTTCACCCATGATTTCACATCACGAGGGTTTACGCCAGAGTCAGCAAGAGATGAGAGAAATGCACCTGCTAGGTCCTTCACAGGCTCAATTCCTACGGTCCCTTTTATGCATGAGCTTCTTGCTGCCCTAACATTCCCAGACTGAGAGTCTAGACAGTTTCAGAGAAGTACAGCACAACTCCTTAATGCAAACTAACCAACCATGTAACCAAGGACACAGAAGACATACTTTAACTGGAGGGGAAATTGCCTTTATTGTATGTCTATTTAGAGAAGGTATGTTGACTCCAAAATGGTACTTTCCTAGTTGATTTTAAAGACACATATGACAAATTTCAAGGTTGTTCAACTTACTTATTGAATTTAGAAACAAACTCGCATCCAAGTGCAAGTCCACCACATAGAAGCAGCCAGCCTCTCCTGTGCCTCTCCTACAGCAGCCAGGATAAACCTCAAATGATAAGGCTCATTATTAGTGCCCAGCGTAAAATGCTCAGAGGCTTCTCATTACTGACAGGGTAAAATCCAAACTCATTTCTGTGGAATAAAATACTTTTCAGGATCTTACTCTATTTTATCTCTTCAACCTTACATCTTATCATTTCTCCTCTTGTTGGCACAGAATAAGTATTAGCACTATCAGCTTAGTAGTATCCTCAAGAAATCTTAAAACCAATAAGAGATTTAGGATAAATTGACAAATTCCTAGCATCAAAGACTTACTCAAGATAGCTAGCTTTCAGGATATTTACTGTGCTTAGAGAAAATATGGTAGGAAATAAGATTGGATGATAACCCTCCTATTGTCCTGGAATTAGACCCAACAGGAGCCAGCAGCCTTTTCTCCCTATACTTGGTCAGACGCCAGCTCATTGGCTAACCACCTCTGTTCCCCAGACCTGTCCCCCTTGACCTCCTCACTGTACGAAGGCTGCAGAAGGAAGGAGGGAATGAGAGTGAGCGTGACAGCCAGCCAGCAGATTCCGTGCAGTTTGGCTAGCTGGGGTTTACATACTCACCACTTCTCAGCCCACCAGGAAAGGGGGTTAATGGAGTGGGAAACTGGGCAACAAGGAGGCTTCTTGAAGGGACTTCCAGAAAATTTACACATGTGTTCCCGGCATATTTGGATGCAGCTACCCCAAAGTAATGGTGCACTTTTTCCCCATTCAGGGGAACAAATCATTTCTTTCCTTTAGTGCATCCTGTGTGCTCTAAGGCCAGAAGAGGTGGGGAGGAATTAGAACTGTCTCTAACAATGTCCCTCTAGCTAAAGTCAAGGCAGAGTGGAGAAGATGAGATCAGAGGTTTAGAATGGACTTGCTTATGCTTTTAATTAAATGAGAGTGACTGAAAAATGGTATAATGGTTTAGGGCTGGAGAAGAATGATTTGCTATGCATAAATGCATGTTATTTGAAAGAGAGATGGGAGGAAAATAATTCCATTTCAAGTTTAATATCACTTCAAGTTCAGATTGTTCAATAAATGGCTTAATTTGCAATTCTGATATTTAAAACATCTAGAAAAATCACCCTGGAGTATAGTTTGGGGAAAAATGCTTGTCAAACTATCTATTCATGCAAAGAAATATTTGATATAGCTTATTTTACTTTAATTTTTATACTTTTATTCTGCTATTTAAGAATATCATACAGAGATAAACAAAAAATTCTTAATTCTGTCACTCAAGGGACCCCTACTGATATTAAAATGTATGTTGCATGTAAATGGTGAAAAAATACAAACCAAAGGCTTCAATATGAAGTGCAAATATCCGTCATTTTCAATTCCACATTCAGTTGTCCTGTACATTTCCTCAAATATAACCACATCTTTGTTTACTTACCCTTATGGAAAAAAATATATACACCAGTAATATGGTATTTACTTGTTTATATTTGCCAAAAGACCCTATGTTTCTGTATCAAACAGAGATTTATCTCATTCTGTTTAACAGCTAAAGTGTACAGTTATATTTTATACTTAAAGAAGCCATATCTTGGCTTCTTTTCTGAAATATGGAAGAGTCACTGTTTCTCTCTCTCTCTCTCTCTCCATACATACATACATATGTATAGCAACTATTGTTAGCAATTATTGATATATATATAATATATATCTCAACTATATATATGGCAAATATATATATATATATCAATAGTTCCCAATTGGGTAAGTTAAAATATTGTCATTTTTTATTTACATTTACTTAATTATAAGTGAGAGCGAGATTTTAAAAAATATTTTATTTATTTATTTTTAAAGGGAGGGAAAAAGAAAGGGAGAGAAACATTGATGTGTGAGAAAAACATCCATCAGTTGCCCCTCACACACCCCTAGCCAGGGACCTTGCCCACAACCCAGGCTTATGCCCTGACTGGGAACCGAACCAACCACATTTCAGTTTACCAGGGACACCCATCCCACTGAGCCACACCAGTCAGGGCAAGAGTGAGTTTTAGATATACTTATTAACATTGTCATTTTTTAATTTAAAAACATATGTTTATTGATTTGAGAGACAGAGAGAAAGAGGCATCAGTCAGTCACCTTCCATAGATGCCCTGACTGGGGGTTGAATTCCCAACTTTTTTCTATAAAAGTTTTCATCTTTCTCCTATTAATTTGCATGAGATCTTTGAAAATCAAGTAAATTTGTTTTTTTTTTTTTGCCTGAAATTTCAACTGTACTAAGTTTTCACAATGTATAAGGAGGCATTTAACTTTTTCTAGGTTATTTTTATCATATAAAAGTTGTAAATGTTTAAGTAGTAAAATTACTTAGTCATTTTTTGTACAGATTCTTGGTGACCTATATTTCTAAGAAGCCTATCTATTTCCATAAATAAATTTATTATTATTTTCTTATAACAAGCTTATGAATTAAATCTTTACTTCATCTGGAATTTATTTTGGTATCTTGTGAGAGATTGTGCGTGTATGGTAGGGCTGGTCATTTCTCAATTATATGTATAGAATTATATTGTCCTATTTATTTGAAATGTAACTTCATCATATATAGTATATTCATATTTCTTAAGAAAGGAATAAGATATCAATCACCAATTCCATCCCAGTTACTTAGCCCTTTTTTGGAAGAAATAGGTAATATAATTTGACAAGCTGCTATATACATATATATGTATGAATGATTATTTTTAAAGTAGGGAAAATGATTACTTCCTCTCAGATAATTTGATTATAATACTATAAACTTCCCTCACAAAATCAACTGGAAAATGATGGCAAAGTAAGAATTGAGTAACTGGGCTGGTGGTAAAATCAGTAGTTCTTCAATTGGTTCATTTTCTATAGTACTGTATTTATTACTGTTGAGACATTTTTTTATTAATGGCATGAACCCTCACTGCCACAGTGGACCCACTCAGTGCAGTTGTGTATCATTTAACTCCCTTTGCTGATACAGGCATTCCTGGGTACCTGAATCAGCTCAGTTCTTAAAACAGACTGAAAATCAAATGTTTGAGTAACAAGAGCTTGAGTAACAATAGAACAAAGGCTTTGTTCTATTGTTTTAAAAGTGAAATATAATTCATTACCAGGCTATTCCAAAATCCCAATTTTCCCCAGAAAGCATTTAAACCCCCTAAACACTTCCATAAACACTTCCAAAAATTCCTTCACTGTAGAACACATTCAAGACACTGATGACCTAGTTATTCCATAATTGTACACATGAAAGGACATACACATGGGGGACAAATACAAATCCTGTTGAGAATGCAATGATAGAATACTAGGCACAAACCATATTTTGAGTTGATAAGGAAAAATGAAGACTTTGAGACCTAGTAAATGTTCACCTGAGTTTACTGCTGGGGAAGGCAGGGCTACCCGAATCGAACACAGAGTGGTCAAGCCCTGTGAGATGGGATTTTCAAGGAAAGGGACTTTTTTCCGAGGGACAGGACTTTTTTTTGTTTGTTTGTTTAAATGACACAGCCTAAATAATGTTAAATCATATCAGGCCTGGGATATCAGTTGCGTTGTATGGCAGGTTGAGTTCAAATGACACAATACAGTCACACACTACAGCCATCGTTCATCCCCAGCCTCTTTCTCTACATCAGACTAATTTTCTAAGAAAAGTGGCCCCGTTTCTTCTTTCTGTTATCCTATCTCTTCCTTTTTTGCGACACCTCACACTTTCATACTTAAGGTTCTGTTCAGTCCGTGTTGCAGACTTTCTTATCTTATACACCACTGTAATAAATATGTTTCACATTGTAACTGAAACTAAATTATGTCAAGGATACCTAGTGAACATAAATAATACTTAGCCAAATAAATTAACGAAGCCAATAAAATTACTACCCCCCACTGAAAATTTAAATGAGTAAAATTCCTGGATGAGAAAGTAAAGATGGAGATCTTTCACAATTGTTATTGGTGGTGGATGAACCTGAGTGCTATTTAGTGAAAGAAAAGAACAGCATTTCATGCCCAAGGCTTTTCCACGTCTAAATCCAAAGAAATAGCAGATGTTCTTCTTTACTTATTCTCTTGGCCAGAACGGAATAAATGAAACTAGAATTGCCTTCTCACCTGATAGAACTCAAAAACAGACAAAAATACGCTGTAATGGTTTTCACACATAGGCAGCACAGTAAACAAACAAGGTGAGCCCTACAAGTCGCCTCAGCTTACTGCCAGGCGTGATTTCTATCCCAGAAGGCAGGAAGAGGAAGCCTCAAAAGAGCCAAGGTGGCTCCTTGCATTGAGGAGGCTGTTCCAAGCGCAGGGATGCTCAGTCAGCTAAAAACGGCAGGGCATGGTACAGGAGAGGAGAGGGCTACACGGAGCCGAGCTCTGGAGGAGTACAGAGGTTCTCACCCCAGCCTTCAGCTGAGAACCGGTCAGTAAGATTAGTCATCAGACTACATGGCTCTAAAATACGCAGGGCCAATTCCTTCATTTGCATTTAGATAACTTAGTCCCTCTTTTTATTTTCCTATTGGGTTATCATGGTTATGAATGTTTTCTTTTATTGTTAGTTTATAGTTTAAACTCACTAGCTTTCAGAAGATACTTCCAACAACCCAGGTAGTCATCAGAGGGTCTCTGGAAACGTGAAAATTGGACCTGACCATTTTTGTCACTGCTGCACAGAGAATAACATGTGTGTAGAATGTGTGGGCTGACCAGCCACAGAGCCAGCCGTTTTCTCATTTAGTAAAATTGTGCAGCCCCATATTCAACAATAAAATATAATATACACAGACTTTGTTACTATATCTTTAAAACAGCATTTACTCTCTATGTTCACTCTTTATCTCTTATAAATGAAAAGTAAAGGCACAAGCTTCATTATTTTAAGGACAATTATATTGAATAATCATGAAAAGAAAGAGATAATAGAAAGAGCAATAAACTGAGATTTGTAAAGATTGATTTCTAGTAATAGTTTTGCCAATTTATATCATCTTTGTAAGCCATGAATACTTGTTTCAATGTTCTTATTTGTAAAAATAAGCATCTTAGAATCATTTCCAAGATTCTCCAGCTTTATAATATGATGAGTTTGAAAATGTGTGAAACTATTTCTCAGAGACTAACTAACTGGCATGGGCGCAGGGTTTCCAGTCTTTAAATACTTTCACCAAAGGATTTGTTCATTTCACAACTGGTTACTTATTATTTGAGTCCTCTCTTTCAGATAGCTTGGTAATGCTAGGTAATGCAAAGCATTAGGACAGCAACAACAACAAAAATGTCTCCAACTACTTCAAACACAGACATTGATCTTAAGAAAACGATAATGTTAAAGTAGTTTAGGACATTTTACAAACTGACCATTTATATCTGCCTTTTTCAAAACCTCTGAATTGCCTGATTCCTTAAAAACCACACCAGTCAGTTTTGTAAACACGGGAAGGGTGACTTTTATGTTGCTCAGAAGTGGTGCTTTCCCCACGAGGTAATCTCCCAAGGTATCCACTCGTGTGGAATTATGAATTCAAAGAGATCTGGATAATTTTCTGAGAAACATCCTCTATATTTCGTGTTTTAATCATGATGCAGCTTTTATGTCTTAGTTATTATTCAGACAATTTCTAATGACAGAATCATAGATTTCTATAATCTAAAGATAGATAATAAAAAAAGGCCACAAATTAGCCTATTCCCTCCCTATGAGGAAAATTTTCAGGTTGTTCCACCAGTGTGAAATGTACGCAGGCATCGACAGCTGCTCCATAAACACTCCCAACCCTTCCAATGCTTGCCGGTTCCAGCACAAAGGTTTACAGCACTCAGCCTCAACCATCCACTCACCATGGAATCATATGTATGTGAATAATAATTTGATCTCTTAGGAACTATCCCATCATATTTCTCTTGTCCTTTTCTTTTTTTTTCCTCTTGTCCTCTTTAAACATCTTGAACCGAAGTCAAAATTAGAAAGCCATAAGTTTCTCACTTACAGTGGAAATGTCTTCTCCATAAAAAATACAAATCTATCTGGCTTTGAGGAATATTTTTAGGGCAGTTTTTTGTTTTGTTTTAAGGTTTTATTTTTTTAAGAGGCTCTACTATATTCCCAAAATTTCTGTCCGTTTTATTATTTAATTAATTAACTGATTTTCCCTTTAAATTCCTTTCCATTTGCAATTTCTAAAATATCAGCTTAAGACGGTAAACATGGAGTAAGAGGGTGAGCGAATCCACATCTGACGGTCCAGACTCCTCATCCATTTATATCAGGAGGACAAATCTCTTTCCAGGGAAAAGGTACTGACCTTGAATGAGACCTTAGCAGCTTTGCACTTTTGGCCATGGGAATGCCTACTCTCGCCACCACTGCTGGCACTGAGGCCAGTAAGGCTTATTTTTAGGCCTGAGGTTGGCAGGAGCCCCTGCTAACATCTAGAAGCATGGGGCAGGTATGTTACAGACATTCTGAGGGATGCTGTTGAAGAAAGCAATAGCTTACAAGGTAATTAGGTACATAGCCTACATTTGTCCATCTAGCTAGTAGTGGAGTTTTAAAATGGTAACACAAGACAAACAGCATCACTTAAAAGGGTGAGAACATGTATTTTGAGGTATGGCAGGCCTGGTTTCAAATGACTCTGCTACTTTCTGTCTTTCTGAATTCAGGCAAGACAATATCTACCTGTAAGCCTTGCTTCCTCATTTATAAAATAAGAGTTACAATTATACCTGCTTCATTGGGCACTTATGAAGGATAAATAAGATAATGTATATATAGTGTTCAGCATAGTATTTAGCATAAGTTCTGAGATAGTTGTTGTTTTGTTATTGTTGTTATAATAATTAATAGGTATATTATAGAGTTCATGGTCAGAAGTCATGTCTCCAATAGTGAATAGAGCCTGATATATAGTATGTGTTCCATAAATATGTATTTAATTGAATTAAACTATATTGTAATCACTATTTCTTAAGCCATTATTATGGAAATTCCATTTCATATTCTGAATAACAAACTTACAAATGAGCCTTTAGCGTCCAATATATGAATGTTGTACAGTCTTTATGCTGTTTCCATGTTTTCTTTTTTTAATGTTTCATTTATTATTTTTATTTTTATTTTTTAAATTATTTTTTAAGATTTTATTTATTTATCTTTAGAGGGGAAGGGAAGGAGAGAGGGAGGGAAACATCAATGTATAGTTGCCTCCTGTGCATCCCTGCTGGGAACTGTCCTGGAACCCAGTCATGTGCCCTGACTGGGAATCGAACCGCAATTCTTTGGTTTGCAAGCCCACACTCAATCCACTGAGCTACACCAGCCAGGGCTCATTCATTTATTTTTAGAGAGAGGGGAAGGGAGGGAGTAAGAGAAGGAGAGAAACATCAATTGGTTGCCTATTGTACATGCACCAATCAGGGACTAAACCTGCAACCCAGGCATGTGCCCTGACTGGGAATCAAACCAGTGACCTTTTATTTCGCAGGCCAGCACTCAATACACTGAGCCACCCTGGTCAGGGTTTCTTAACATCTTGCTAGAATATCAATATTATAAAAAATGCAGATATTAGTATATGCATATGTGTCTTAAATCACACAGGTTTTATTATAAAATGAGTAAGTAATGCAGAAAATATAAACTAGATGTTCCATTTTTGGAGGATAGAATGACATTAAAAAGCAAGACATTAAAAATAATAGATAAAAATAAATATTTCCTTGCATAAAGCCAAGTTTGCCCATGGAAGTTATTCTCAAGGGGCATTATTGAAGCAAATAGTTTACTATGATTCCAAAAAGGATTAGGCATAATGAAGCAAAATTTTGAAAGCAGCTTGCAAATTTATGCCTCTGATTTTCAAGGGAAAATGAGATTTGCTCACGGAAGTGTGCACTCTGGCATGCAGAAATACCAGAGGTGAAAAATTATGGATCCATTTCAAAAGCTAAGTTGATTTTGCTTTTGTAAATTGGCTTCAATTAGTTAAATATTCTAAATTTGGTATAAAAACAGACTGAGTCATTTATAGATAGAAATGGAAACTTGTCATCAGTTTGTAATCAAAGAAATAGAAATTTCAAACAGCTAGAATAAATTCTAATCTATTTTGGGAAGAAAGATTTGTAAAATGCCAGCCGATTAAGTAAATGAATATACTGTGCACAAAGGAACATTCCACTTAGGGCAGAGGCCCAGTGTCCAGTGCCCAGTGCCTGCTATAGGACCATGGACCCTCAGTGGCGGGTGACACCCCTGACCACAGTGTCTTGGGATGTTTACTACATGCTGGGCATTGTTTTACATACTTTACATAAGCATTCTCATGAATCTCTACAACCTTAAAAGGCACATTTAGTACTTTTTAATTTTATGTTTTTAACCAGAGGAAGAAGATGAATTTGAAAGTCAAATGATCTCATCTCACACAGCAAGTAGAGAAAAAGCCAGAACAGAACTGAGTGGTCCGACCTCACACTGCTCATTTTATAACTCCAAGTCCCTAGATGAGTGACGATCAAAGGGAAATCATCTTTTGGTATAGTTTTATTGTTAATTACCTCCTTTTCCATTATGTTTTAGAGAATATGAATCCTGTTACAGATTGCAAATTAACTAATATACAAATTTTATAAGTACGTGTGAACTTAATATATATGAGCACAAAATGTGTTATCATCTGCGTACCTAAATACGAGATTGCCTTGGGATAATACCCTCAGATCACGTAAGCACACTGGCCATGTTCCTGCCAGTGTACAATTTCACATTCTCAGCTCAGAGAGCAGCAGCAAGAAATGACCCGTGAGTACAGACTTTGTGATTTTTGGTCCTGGTGATCAATCTCATATTGTTATCAAATTTTTAGAAGTAAAATAAAATATTCTTTGCTAAGGCTATTTCCTTTGTCATGCCATTGTGAAGTTTTTATCTACACATGAAGATCAAGTGGAAAATTAGTTTACAATTACAATAGTCACTGTCTTTCACTGGGCAGATGCCATGCACCAGGCGCTTTATGTGCACAACCTCAGATCCTCGTAAATACACATTTTAATACCCTCATCTGTAAATATAGAAAAATGTTAAGTAATTTAACTAAATTAACACAGCTGAGGGTGTCTGGACTGAAAATTAAACCAGGCTGGTGTGGTTTAAAAATCCAATGTCTACCACTGTCTCAAACTACTTCTTATGTTCCATTTATAACTGGTTTTCTACTTCTAAATTGATAGATGGAAATACCTATGTTAATTTAAACACAAGAATCAACAAGAATATAGTGAGAAAGATATAAGCTTCACAAAGCCAAACCACTGTTATTCCTGCTATTATTAATGGTTAACAAAATATTAATTCAGTATTGATATCAATGTTAAGTATCATAATATTTTAAACATAATTTATACATTGCTGCAAGATTGCAAGGTGAGTTCTCATCGAGTTTTTCCATTATTCTCACAGCATCTACAAGGCAGATAACAAATAACACAATCTTACTATGAAATCCAAAAATAACTATTTCATATGCGATCATACCAAATTAGTTCAGGAACAGAGCCTGAACAAAAACTTGGGTATTCTGACTTCAAATCAATGATCGAGATAACCCTGGTTTATGATTCCTTTGTAAAATAGGTTAATAAAATTTGAGGCAACATTAAATATGGGATTTAGACCCAATAAATCTTTGTTCTATCTTTGGCTCTGCTAGTTCCTACCTGTATGAACATGGGAAAATCATTTTACCTCTTTGTGACTGGTTCCTCATCTGCAAATGGGAAGCTAATGACAACTGCAAAATGGAACTGTTTTGTTTTTTTAATTACATATTGTTCATTGAATCTTGAATTTAACTTTAAAAAATTTTTTATTGTTGTTCAAGTACAGTTGTCTCCATTTTCCTCCAACCACTCCCCCACACCCAAGCCATCCGTACTTCCCACCCTTGATCCTACCCCCTTTGGTTTTGTCCATGTGTCCTTTATACATGTTCCTGAAAAGGGGGAAGGGTTTTCAGGAAAATGGAACTGTTTTGAGGACTAATTGGAAGGCATCCCCAAATGATTTTTGGCAATATCTGAGTATCTTATTGATAGTTGCTCTGATCCCAAATTTATAGCAAACTTTTTTTTTTGTACAAAATAAACAGCTACCATTAGAAAAACAATGTGCTCTGTGGAAGCCAATGTTCTTTACTCTTTAGATTGGACCAAGAGTTAAGCTTCAGTCTGATTTAGAATATACAGCACAACCATTTTTCAAGTGGTGCTCACACCACGGCTTCAATGATTACATTTTTACTCTCTTCTGCTGACAAGATCGGAAACCAGATTTGAATCATAGAGTTTACTAGATATGACATCAAGGTTACATGGAAAGTAGACTTACATAGTAACAAAGGGTATTTAGTCTCAGCTTTCTGACACAACATCAAGCAGAAAGAGGACTACAGCCGCAGGTTATCCTGACTTTCCCTCTTGCATGTTCACTAATCTTTGTCCCAGATCCATCAAGGTATGCTGGGAAGCCTCATTCTGACGTCACTTTTCTGTGTAAGGGTTTTCAGATTCTCCCCATGTACATGAGAAGAAAGAGAGTATAGATTCTTTAGCATAAGTGCAGTCCCTTATGACCTGTTCCCAAAATACCCTCTAACCCTACCACTATCAATTACACAACTTGTATTGAGGCCAAATTGGAAAACTTGCCAGCCCAGAGCTTGTCCAGGATTTGCTCTTTTATTACAGTTATTCCTCTGGGATGAGTCCCTCTCTGCTTGTAGTTAATGTCCTCTCTACTCCTCCAGGCAAAGCTTAAGAAGTATCACTTCCCCCAAGGAGAGTCCACTGACAGGAATGTCTCCCTTCTCAGAATACAGTTTATTCTTCATCTGTAGTAGTTATCACAGCGTACCTTGGACTCTAACTTACGTGAGTAGTCTCATAGCCTGTTCTACATTATGAATTCCTTGGAAGCTTGGATTTATCTATATCTGCTCCTCACTCTATGCCAACCTATAGTACATAACCCATGATCATTATTTATTAACTGTTTAATCATCATCCACTTATCTAGGCTATAAAAAAATACCTAAAATAGGAAGACAGCACTTCTTCTAGAGAGTAAACATGTTTCCATTACAAAGAGGTAATAAAAAAGTAAGAAGTAGATTTTGTTCTTTGTGGTCTCTCGATTTATTCAGGCACTTGAACACAATGCTTTTTCAATAGAGGAATGACACTGTATATCCCAGAGCCAGAGCAGCACACACTGGCCACAGAGGGGTTACATTTTTCCTAACCCACTCAGTTTGTCACCCCATGAATGCTCCATTCATGTTCAACAACATGCTTTTCAACAAAAGCCAACAATGCATGGGCTGTCCAAGGTTGAAGTTACATCCCATCCATCCTATATATTTTTTTTTCCGTTCTTCATTTAACTCAAAGAAAATTCAGTGGAAGAGAGGCTGCTTATATTTTTGAGGGTAGCAATATATCGCCGTGGTAACCAGCCATGGATAATAGTGAATTGCTATTACATCACACTGAAGGAAATCCGGGGTTTCTCGCTGAAAAAGGGCATGAGTTACCTTTTAGTAACTTGTATTTGTTTGTTATTATACATCTTTATGGCAGCTGTACTGTAAATTTCTTAAAATTATTTGAGACACTATTAGTTAAAAGATCAATTGCAGAGGGTAAGGGTGTGGTGGCGAAAACCACCAGAATATTTACCGAGAGGCTAATAAATGCTGTTTTCTCTGTTCTGACCGATTTGAAGTCTTAGAAGGGTAAAACAAGGGACTTTACTTAGATTATTTGTAAAGTCTTTAAATGTAAACAAAATCAAGTCTGTGACAATGAGTCCTGTATCCCTGCCAAACATATTATTGCTCAATCAGGAATAACTAAAAATTAAAAATGATGTTTAAATAATTTATTACTTATTACCTGCCAGAGATTATTAAAAGGTCTTTTTGTGTATTCAGTTATGCAAATCTCAGAATAACCTATGAGGTAAATTCATCATTATCCCATTATACAGGTTAGAAAATGCAAGCACAGATTAATCGTCCAGGTTTCCATTTGGCCAAGTGTTAGAATGCATAGTCTGGCTCCAGAGTAAAAAGTGCTCCAACCTTTGCTATCCAAGGCATAGTCCACAACGGAGCAGTATCAGCACCTTCCTGGCAGCTCACTGGAATTCAAGAATCTTGGCCTTCGCCCTGCTAGGCCAACACCCCAGGTAACTCGTAAGTGTACTAAAGATTGAGAAGCATTTATCTAAAACACCGTATCCCCTTGGCTGCCCCGCTACGCTACACTGCCTTCCAGTAGAATAATATTCAGCGAATACACACCAGATATAATGTTTGGTATTGAAATTATGTATTCTTCCAAATTCAAGATAACTGCACCACATTAACTAATGAAGACAAATCACAATGAAAGTAATTTTCTAACTCTAGTCAGTGATAGTTGGAGAGAGCCATTTTTCAGTGTTGTTTTGATTAGAGGTACGCCCATTAACTCAATTAAAAATCAAGGTTCCAGTGAATTCTCTCCATTGCTATATATAGGCCATCATGATGTTTTCTGCATGAGTCAGCTCAAAGAAGGCATATATTCTTTTTTGGAAGATAGAGTGCATTTTAAACCAGGAATTAAAAAAAATGTTTTCACTTTTCTGTATTTGCATTAAAATATTTTTTCTTTTCAGTGAAATATTAAAAATAAAATGCACATATCCACTCTACTGCCATTAAACAATGACTAAAAGCTATAACAGGTACATGATCTCATTTCTTCAAAATACTGATAGCATTGCAAAAATCCAATGGTTTAATTTTATTGCATTGCATTTTGAGCATGTGAATGATATTTCCTAAAACTCATTGTTTCTTGAGTAGTAAGTTAAGATAAACTTACTAACAGACCAGAAATATCCCCATGTACAAAGATATTTATATACTAAATTTTATTAAATATTTTCTGAGAGCTTAAAAATCAATGTGCATATTTGGTGTCTTTGAGAAGATGACCGTATACATCAGTGGAGCCCCGTCTCTAAAACAGCTGCTCTGCAAAGCGTGAAGTAAAACGAAATCTCTCACAGACAACATTTGAATTATAAATATATTTCATAAAGGTCATTTTCTAATTAGGTAAATTGTATTGAAATTCTCAGTTTAAATACATCACTGCCACGTATTCTAGAATGAATTATTCATAACTTTAATGTATCTATTTATATCTATTTATATATTATCACTATGTATAATACTTACAGTTACCTAATTTTTCATTGTCTCAAAAATAGTTTATACTGTTCAATATTTTCTAGAGGCAATATGCCTAATGAACAAATTAGAACAAGCGTAATATATTTTACTGAAAGTTACTATTCACTACTTGAATTCACTTTTTTAACAATTTTGAAAGATGTGGAACTTTATTTTAGAAGAGAGAACTATCCAAGACCAGGATAAAAATGATTTATTCAAACATTCAAATGTCCAGAGGTCACAAGCCCAAGCAGTAACTTTATATACCTTTGATGTGTTTTGCTGATCTTGTGTATTTCAGCATGGAAGAGGCACAAATATGTGGAAAGAATAAAGTCTAAATACAAAATATAAGGCACTCGATAGACAAAAAAGAGTATTGCATTGAACTTTAAAAAGAAAACCAGGTGAGGTTCAACTTCATTATTTTTTAAAGAGATATTCTTGACTAAAAGAATGGGGCATCAATTGCCTGATTAAAGACAAATACTATATGATCTCACCTTTAACATGAACCTAATCAAAAAAACAAACAAACAAGCACAATATAACCAAAGACACAAATTGAGAATGGGTTGATAGTCACCCGAGGGCAGAGGGGAGGGAAGATCAGGGGAAAGGGGGAAGGGTTTACAGGAACAAGTATAAAGGACACATGGACAAAAACTAGCGGGGGTGGAAATGGGAGTGGGGTGGAGAGGGCTGGAGTGGTGGGCTGGAATGGGAGCAAAAGACAGAAAACTGTATAAGAACAACAATTAAAATAAATTAAAAAAATAAAAATAAAAAATAAAAAGCCAATTCTAAAATCTGAAAAAAAAAAAAAAAGAATGTTGCCATTACTTTTAGTCATGAACTTGTGTAGCCTTCCCTCTATTTCTTAAAAAAGTTCACTATCTCTAAATCTCTTTATCTGAAAAACAATATTGACAAAACTTAATTTCATCCCCTAAATTATCTGTGGATTTTTTGGATGACCCCAGGTTGTTGAAATGGATGATCATTAATACGGATAGATACATTTAAACTTTCAAAAAAGATAAACAACACTGTTTAAAAAGGATTAAGTATATGAACAGGCAACTTATATACAAGCACACATACTTAAACACACCCTTACACGCACCTTAAAATAACCAATAAAATTATTTGGGTAAAAACAAATAAAACTTTTGTGATATCAATTTTTAACTCTTAGAAAAATTTAGAAAGTTTAAAATACATAATATGTTGTAAGTTTGGATGGAAAGGATAACCCTCACACATTTTTGGGGGGGAGTAAATATTGGTACTCTTTCTGGAAGACATTTCAGTGGTATCAAATAAAATTATTAATGTACATATTCTTTCAGCCAACAATTTCACTTCCAAAATACATTCTATAAGTACTAACAAATACAATGTGATGCAAAAGCAGGTTTACAGTTGTGAGTACATGGAACACAGTTTATTTTGTATTGTTAATCTCTTATTGCATTATTTTCCATACAAGCAACTGTACACTTACTTTTGCCTCACCTCTATGTTCAATGTTATGTGTACAAATCACTGATGTTTGTAACATTAAAAAAAACTGAATACTATCTGATATCAAGCTATACTACAAGGCCATCATAATCAAAAGAATATGGTGCTGGCATAAAAATAGACATATAGATCAATGGAACAGAATAGAGAGTCCAGAAATAAACCCATGCCTTAAGTTAGTTAGTATTCAGCAAAGGAGGCAAGAACACACAATGGGGTAAAGATAGTCTATTCAATAAATGGTGTTGGAAAAATTGGACCAATACATGCAAAAATATGAGACTAGACCGCCTTCTTATATCACTCACAGAATAAACTCAAAATGGGTTAAAGACTTAAATTTTAGACTCAAAACCATAAAAACCCTAGAAGAAAACATGGGCAGTAACATCTCAGATATTTCTCACAGCAATTTTGTTTTCTCTGCTATATCTTCCCAGGCAGGGGAAACAAAAGAATGAAATGAATGGGACTATATCAAACTAAAAAGGTTTTGCACAGCAGAGGAAACCACCAACAGAATGCAAAAACATCCCACTGAATGGGAGAACACATTCACCAATGATACGTCTGATAAGGGGTTAATATCCAAAATTTATAAAATACTTATGTAACTCAACGCTAAAAAGAAACAAACAAATGATTCAATTAAAACACTGGCAAATGACCTGAATAGACACTTATCCAAAGAGGACATGTAGATGGCCAATAGACAAATGAAAAAATGCTCAATATCACTAACCAGAGAGATGCAAATTAAAACCACAATGAGGTATTACCTCACACTTGTGAGAATAGCTATTATCAATAAATCAACAAAATACAAATGTTGGTGAGGATGTGGAGAAAAGGAAACCCTTGTACACTGTTGGTTGTAACAGATTGGTGCAGCCACTCTGGAAAGCAGTGTGAAGTTACCTCAAAAAAGAAAAAAAAAAAAATGGATCTGCCTTATGCCCAGGAATCCCACTTCTAGGAATATAACCAAAGGAACCTGAAACACTAATTAAAAAGAAGATATGCACCGTTATGTTCATTGCAGCATTATTTACAAGAGCAAAGATTTGGAAGCAGCCCAAGTGCCTATCAGTGAAGGAGAGGATCAAAAAGCTGTGGTACATTTAGACAATGGAATGCTACTTGGCCATAAAAATGAAGGAAATATTTACCTTTTGCAACAGCATGGATGGACTAGGAGAGTGTTATTCTAAGTGAAATAAGCGAGCCAGAGAAAGACAAATGCTATATAATCTCACTTATATGCGGAGTCTAATGAACTCAATAAACAAACAAAATGGAACCAGACTAATAGGCAGAGAGAACACACTGACAGCTGCCATACAGGAGGGAGGTTGGGGGCCTGGGTGGAAAAGGTACAAGGATTAAGCAAAGAAAGAAAACTCATAGGCACAGACAACAATATGTTGATTACCGTAGGGAAAGGGGAGTGGGGAGATATAAGAAGCCACTGGGGGATAAAAGATGATGAAAGATTACTTGGCTTGGGGTGGTGAACACACAACACAAATACAAGTGATATATTATAGAATTGTATACCTGAAATTTATATAATTGTATTAACCAATATCACCCCAATAAATTCAATAATAATTTTTTACAAACCTCAGATGAATGAGATAAACCTATGTGTAATGATACATGGAAAACTATTTAAGACATTTTTTTAAATGAAAAAGCTATAAAATAAAATTATTCCATTGCCCCTAAATAGTTACTATTTGGCTTTATATATTTATACCTCTCTGTATACATACTTGATTATGCTGATGAAATCATTGAAAAACCACACAAAAAATGTAAAAGTGCTTACATTTGCAGAATAGGACTACTGTGGTCAGACAAGAGGGGACTTTATTTCTTACTAAATACTTCTGTGTTGCCTATTTTAATATTATTTTTTGAAACAATCATATATTTGGAGTTTAAAAAACATGACAGAAAAGTCATGTCAACCCATAAACCCCTCTCCCTATTTCCCTATTAAATTATTCAATGACACTGCAGTTCCAACAAGATAAAAACCTTGGGAATCAGTAACAAATGATGAATAATTCAATAGAAACTAAAGGGAGCAATGAACAGGGATAGACAGTTACTAAAATTAAAATATAAATGGATAATAAATGCAATCACTCTCATGTTTTGAAATAAAACAACAGCAATAACCCTTGGCGTGATCCTAAGGCACACTTTCTTTTTTTAAACATTTTATTTTATTTTATTTTTAGATAGAGGAAGGAAGGGAGAAAGAGAGGAAGAGAAACAATGTGTGGTTGCCTCTTGCACACCCCCTACTGGGCACCTGGCCTGCAACCCAGGCTTGTGTCCAGACTGGGAATTGAACTGGAAACCCTTTGGTTTTCAGGCCCGCACTCAATCCACTAAGCCATACCAGCCAGGGTCAAAGGTGAACTTTCCTAGCCACCTTTGTGTTACCTCTGTCACAGATGCATCAAAATTCACCGCCACTGGTTGTTTACTCACCTTCCTTGCCTATATATTGTTCATTCTTTAATGTCAGAGACTGCCATTGTGTTTCATTTTTGTTTTAATTTTTTCAGCTCTTCTAACTCCTATAGGTAGACCTGGCACACTCTAGTTAATTATATTGAATCAACTAATGAAGGTCATATTTACAAATTGCATAGGACAAATGGCAAAAAGAAAAGGCATGCTTCTTTTAGAGAAAGTTACTGAGAACTAAAAGAGTCACACTTATTTCAAATTCTCATGCATTGCATGTTTTTGGAATTCAAAAGTTATTGATCCTTGCTCTGTGACCTGAAAGTTCTTATTTTATAGAAATAATAACTAAATAATTCTATTATAATGTGCACATTTTTTCACCATTAGGTTGTGAGGTCATTAAAAGGCTAGATCTTATTCATTTTTATATCCCTAGTGCCTAGTAATACAACTACCAAATAACAGACATTTATTTATATTTGTGAAATTGAAATGAATTGTGCAAAAGCTCTTTTAAATTAAGGCAACAACAAAAGCATTAATTAAATATTTTTAACTCAATGGATCAATACTACATTAACTTTAGAACCATATGCATTATGTGTCTGTATATTTATGGTACTTTAAGTTATTGTACTTAAGCTACGGTTTTGAAGGTACATTAATTATATATTCAACCTGGGACATTTCATATAATGAATGCCTATCCTCATTTTATGAAGCTTAACATATTCTACTTTTATAATGATGAAGTATGTAGCTACTGGGTCTTAAATAATATAATATGATAGTGGTGAAAACTATCATTTGATGACAAATTCTTAATATCATAAATGTTAGGTTTAGTATTGCACTGTGGCACAAGTCCTTTTGCCAATTCATGTCATAATTTGGTTTCAAGGAGTATATCAGACCAAAAATAAAATGTTAAGTGGATCCAGCAATAATACTAACAAATATTTTACAGCTATTATTACAGGACAGATTTTCTTCTACGTACTTGACACCTACTAATTATATCATTTCCATTTTACAAATGCAGAAACCGAGTCACAAAGAGGTTTACTAACTAGATGAAGTTCACAGGCTTAGTAAATAGCAAAATCCAAATTTGAATCTAGGCAGTTTGGTTCTAGAGATGATGCTCTTTACCACAACACAAGATTTTCTCCTTAAAATCTAAATAGCAAAGAGTTCTTAAATGGGAGAGACATGTGTGCATTATATAATGTTCTCAGTTTGCAGTGTGAGGTTTGTCATTTCATGTATATGTGTGTATGTGCATGTATATACACATATGGCTAGGATTTCTACACACACATACGGTGTGTGTGCAAGCATGTGTGTGAGAGAAATAAAGAGAGGGGGGAGGAGAAAGAGGGGAGGGAACGGTGCTAACTTGTAGCATGCCGTGGTACTTTAGGAGAGGCCTCAATTAGTTTTGTTCTGGGCATCATCACAGACTCTTTGTGCTTATGTTTTTTCTTTGCTATTAAAATCAAGAAAGTATGCTAGGCTACCGAGAGGCAATAAATGTACCCACTTCTCTCTTGCCATCTGGTCACTGGCATCACCTGGGAGCTTGTTAGCAAGTAGAATCTCAGGTACCACTCCAGACCAAAATAACCAGCACTTTTATTCAAACAAGAACCCAGTAGTTATTTCCCCATGGAAAGCTCCTGCTTTTGAACAGAAGCATTGGTAACTTTTGTTTTCAAGGATACTTGCATAGCAAACAGTCTTGGAAGACAGAGATAGTGCCTTACACCAGAGCAGAGGGGGTAAATATGTTTGCTGTGAGGTTAATAAAGATAATGTGTCCCTCTGGGGTAAAAGCAGAGCAGATTTGTTCGCATCTCTTCCAAAAATTAAGGCTACATTCTGGATTCCTCAGGAGTGATGCACACCACAGCAGGGGCAGCCTCCAGTGGGCCACTCTGCATTGCTTTAGGAGCAGAGAAACCAATCTGGACATAAAGCTCATGCTGCCTGCTGTCTATGAGTAATCAATTCTCTTGTATCTGGGCCATGAACCTCATGTCTTCTACCAGCATAAATGAAAGTATGAGAGAAAGAATGACTGACCTGCTTAACAGGTTAACCTCAAAAAGTTTCAAATGCATCACATACAAATTTATGAATTTGCAAGACAAGTATTCAGACTTACTAAAATTATATCATCTTTTATTTTTCTTTTCCCATTCTGTTACATCAGGAAATAGAAAGTAAGTTTTGGTGAATTTGGTTATTAACTATTTAAACTCCAGGTTTTCTCTCCCTGCCTTCTCCCTCCCTAGGGTGATATTTAAATTCTAGGGTCTTATGCACTGAGCTCAGTTGTGGTGGGGAGGATTAGGGAAAGGGGGATGAATTCTTCTGTTATGTTATTTTATTTTTTAATATTTTTAAAAGATTCTATTTATTTTTAGACAGAGGGGAAGGGAGGGAGCAAGAGAGGGAGAAAAACATCAATGTGTGGTTGCCTCTCATACACCCCCTACTGGGGATCTGGCCCACAACCCAGGTATGTGCCCTGACTGGGAATTGAACTGGTGACCCTTTGTTTACAAGGCCTGTGCTCAATCTGCTGAGCCACACCAGCCAGGGCTATTATGCTATTTTAAAGAGTCATTGATAGAATTAAATGAGATAAAATGTGCAAAGCACAGGTATCATATCTGATGGGTGAGAAATGCCACGTAATGAGAAACAACATACGTTTTTCTTAACTTCAGTTGGTATTAATTAGTATTTGGAAAGAAACTTCTTAAAAAATTTCTTTCTGTATTTTTGATTCCATACATAATGGGTAACTCCACCATTTCTCCCCACCTCTTTAGAAGTCCTCACAATGAATCTTTTGACATTCTTTCCTGGTCCTTCCTCATTCCTCCTGAGGGGAAGGACTTCCCTGAGCAGGATGATGGGAAGGAGCCTCAGTGTATTCCTACGGGTCGGGCTGGTGAGTGAGTTGGAAGTGACTTCTTGAAGGCTCCTCCTTTGGATTTCTGTCCCTTCTCCTACTGCTTTCCTCATGGATCACAGTCAAGACTTCTCTGCTTCCCAACTCCTGTTTGTAACCAGGCAGATTCTCCCTCCCTTGGAGGCGGTTGCATCTTTTGGAAAAGGTAAGATCAATTCAAGGTGGAGGAGGGTTTAAATAGCAATACCCAATCCATCTTTACCAGCAATAATTATGATTTATTTAGATCCTAGATTCTAATTGGACTCTGTCTATTCCGGGGGTATGATTTATTATCACTCCAAATCCTCTACTTTACTATAAGTGTATTATTATTTTTCTTACTAGTAATACTATATCCTTGTGATAATACTGGAAGTGAATTACTCAAAAATTAGAAGGGAAAGCAGAATGAGAAAAAATATATAACTAAGAACCGCTAAAATGTATTCTAGCACATTTTCTAATTCTCTGACGTGACAACATTCTGAGATAAGTCAGGCGGTTCCTGTCTACTAGAGGAACTCATAGCCTGACTAGACTAGTTTATCCTGAGGACAGATTCCAGATAAACTCCCAAGCACAGAGACCAAAGAGGAGAAAGAAAATGCTATTGGGAAAAATAGATATCCAAGGCTCACGGGAGGAAAAAAAAAGGTCAGTAATTCCCAGGGATGAGTGTGGGGCACACAAGGAAAGAATTGTACCCCCTAGAAACCCAAATGGGGGTAACGTTAGTAACTCCACTTGGGAGGAGAGGTAATGAGTTAGAGACTAAACACTGTGGGAAAAGAGCTGCGGGTGCAGGGTGTTAGGAAGAGAGGAAGGGTATCCAGAGGCCTAAAAGTTAAATGCACCTCTGATGTGCATGAGCTTCCTCAGTGTGTAATTCTTTATGTCCTCATCTTTGAATGATAAGGAGATAGATTCCATTATTTCTTGGATTTTCTCCATCTCTGGCATCCTACAGATCTATGAAGGAGTTAAATCTAAGTAGTTACCATTAACAATAGAATAAGTCTGAGACCCTTTAAATCGAAATAATCTGCTGGGGTATAATAAAGTGAGAGCTAAAAGTGTATCAATATAGTTTCTAAAATTCTCTCTCCTTGTGACAAATAATGGCTGTGCACTCAGGTAATGTCTATGTTTTGGGAAGTAGTAAAAAAGAAAGAAAAAATAGAAAGGTCCAACAGTACATTAAAAGGAAGGTGGGCCCTGGCTGAGTGGCTCGGTTGGTTGGAGCATCATCCTGTACACCATAAGTTGAGGGCTCTCTCTTGAGTCAGGCCACACACCTAAGTTGTGGGTTTGATCCCTGGCCATGGGAGGCAGCGGATTTCTCTCTCTCTCTCTCTCTCTCTCTCTCTCTCTCTCTCTCTCTCTCAAATCAATCAACATATCCTCAGGTAAGGATTAAAAATAATAATCATAATTTTAAAAGGGTGAAGTGAAACAGAACCCATATGGTTTTGTAAAATAATACACATACTTTTCAATATTTTCTACCAAAAGGGAATCTGTACTCCTATTTAAAGCAGGAAAAAAAAAGGGCACTCTGGAGGATGGAGGTGCCATAATCATCAATGAATGTAACGGCACTAGTAGAAAGTTGTGTGAGTTCCTGAAGCCACTACGAACAATGAAAAAGAGTTCAGTGGTCAGAGTCAGCATCTTGTTTCTAAAGTGAATTTTTTACTCTCTGGGAAGTCTTGAAGTCTACAAAACCTTTAATCAGACCACAGTAGAATACCAAAAAAGAAAATGAAAAATCTTCCACTTTAACTCAAGTTTCTTCTACAATAGCTACAAGATGGAGCATACTTTCACTTCTCTAAGGTGACAAGCTTCTTCAATTGAAATATCAAGAGATACCTATTCAAAAGTTCTGTCAAGAATAATTATAGACTGAGCAGTTTGACCCTAAAATCAAGTAACTTTTTGTGAGTTTCTGTGAAACAGCAAAAAAACCCTCTTTTTCCTAAAATAATTTTGTATTTTCCAACTATAGTTGACATATAATATTACAGTAGTTTCAGGTATACAATAAACTTACTAGGCATTTATGTAACTTATGAAGTGATTTACCCAGTAAGTCTAGTGCCGATCTGAAACCATACATAGTCATTACAATATTATTGACTGTATTCCCTATGCTACACTTTATGTCCTTGTGACTGCTATTTTTTCCCTTTTTATTGAATTTATTGGGGTGACATTGGTTAACAAAATTATATAGGTTTCAGGTACACAATTCTGCAACACATCACCTGTACACTGCACTGTGTGTTCACCACGTCAAATCAAGTCCCCATTCATCACCATTTATGACCCCATACCATCCTACAACTCCCCACATCCCCTATCCCCCACCTCTCCAGGCGAAATTTGCCATGTGCTTGCTTCTGGTAAATCTATAAGTTTATGTTTACAACCAAAAGCAATTCTATACTAAAATTTAAGAGTTCTCAGGTTAGTAGGCTGAGACTTCTGACTATAAGAGCTAAGAGATACACAGGCTCATTATCACCATGCTGAAATGCAAATTCTTGTCAGGTACCTTCTTCTAACACATATATTTAATTTAACACACAGACACACAAATGCGTGTGCGAATAAAACCACAAAGTGAAGCGTCGTATACCAGCTCCCTTTCTGGGAATGGGATTCCAAGTCTCTCTCGCTAAAAAGCATTCAATTGTTACTTGCTTGTGCATGAATTACAAAGCTGCACATTGTAATTGCTCAGTAATTAAGTTGCAGGGATACAAAAATACCTTCAGCCTGGATGAGCACCTCTGCTTGGTTGCAGCGGTACGTGCTGTGCCATCCCTGCTGATGGTCAAGCAGGGCTCTGAGAGCTGTTTACACTCATGTTTGAATGCATTCTTCACTCGAACATCTCTTTCCTCAAAATTATGTAAAAAAAAAAGATAGTTATTTTAACTTGATTACGGGTAGGTTTTTTTACGGTTATTATTTCTGAGCACATTGCCAACTTTCACAAGCATGCTCATTTACCAGAGATAATTATGTATGATTTTCTCCTTTAGTGAAAGATAAATAATTTGGCAGTCTTGTTTCACATATTTTTCTATTTCGATACAATTCATTGTTTGGTAGGGTGTCCTTTATTCTTGTACTAGTGTGCAGAATGAAAGAGTTTTCTTTAGATCAATTGTGCTGCTTTTCTGCAAGGCACTGCTGTTCATACCAGGTTTATAAAAGACCATTAAAAGCTGATATTACATAAGGTTCTGCTCATAATGATGTACCCCTTTGTTTACAACTTACATAATTTGCTGTAGTGGCAAAGCTTCATCAAACTGGGACAAAAGGAATAGAGAGTACATTTTTGGGGAACCTAAATAGAATGGATGAGCTTTGATTAGCTCTAGTTTTCAAAGTACTTCTTTGATTTAATGCAGAAGTTACATTCTCAGTTCTCAATTTGGAAGACCAATGTGTTTTCCTGTTTGTTTGTTTTATTATACAAGGTGGTTTCTGTATGTGTGTGTAATATTTTAAAGCTAAAGGCAATATAGAAAAATGCGGGAATATATGGCTCTAATTTACCATCATAACTTCCAATTAAATATGCATCCACACTAGATTCTCCACACTAAAGAAACACTTGCATTTGCCCTCAATAGATAAAGGTTGAACTAAAAGACAGAATTAAGTCTATCCTGCAATCCGTCTCACTTTAAACTACTGCTGTCCAAAAGAATTTCCTGTGATGACAGACATATTCTCCGTCTGCCCTGTCCAATGTGGGAGGCCACTAGCATCATGTGGCTACTGAACATGTGAAATACAGCTGGCATTATGGAACAACTAAATGCTTACTATTACTTAATTTTGATTTATGTTAATTTAAATAGCCATATGCGGTTAGTGACAACTGCATTGGAAAGCAGAGCTTTAGACTAACCCATAGGGGAGGAGCAAGTCTGCCAGTTCGCCCATGGAAAGCAGCTCTGGGGAGGAGTTGTATAATTGAATAGAGAGGGGAAGACATCTCACTTTTCTCCTCCATCAGGAAATTAGTGCCCGTTTCATTTGGCAGACAGCCAACACCTCAGGAACTATTTCAACTTTCCCACCTCACTCCACTATGAAACCCTAGTTATTTTTGGAACTCTTCACTGTAACTACATGACCTTCTTATACCATTCACCCTTTAAGTGAGCATATTTCATGCACTCAGATCAGTTTGACTACAGTTTGGTTACTAGTAGGCTGTAGGAAAGAGCGATTCTCCAACAAATGATTCTGTTGCCAAGGCAGAGAGATATTTTCAAAAGCGCAAACCACACTCATATCCAATTTCATAATCAACTCTTTACTCAGATGCCTCATAGGAATATCAGAATGCCTATTTCAACATGAAATGCCCCAAATACAATGTGATAGAATATTTAATTTCTTCTCAAACCCATTCGCCTTCCAGTCTTCACCATCTCAGCATACATCACCGCCATCCACTCAGTTGCACAGGCCCCAAACCAGGTTGGTTTTCCTCTCCATCCACATTCTATAGCAAATCCATCAGCAAGTCTTGTTGACCCTGCCTTCAAAATATGTGTACAGTCTGATCCTTCTCGGCAAACCCCTATTGTCTCTTGCCTGTTTGACTGCACCAACCTTCTTACTTAGTCTCTGAATCTGTCCTTCTAACCTCCCGTACTCTCTGCAATCCCTTAATCATACTTCATGGTGGGAAGACACTAATAGATACAACAGCTAAAGCCTCTAGATATAAAGTAAACCCTGACTACCTTTTTTTTAACTCACATCAAGTCATTGTGCCTCTTCCACAGCCTCCTTGCTGTTCCTCAAACACACTAAGTTCATACCTCCCTTGCAGCCTTTCACTTACTGTTCACAGACTGGAAGGTTCTTCCCTACATCTTCCCATAACTCACTCCCTAACTCTGTGTTTCCTGATCACCATCACCTGTCATTCTGTATCATCTTACTCTGCTTAATCTTCCTCACAGCATATGTCATTACATTCAATTATATCACTTCTTTATTCTTTTTGGATTTTCCTATGAGAATACATGTTCCCATGGAATCAAAGGTCTCACATGTCTTATATACAGATCTCATCTCAGCACATAGAATAGTCACCAGCATTTAAAGTGGTCAAGTATTTACTGAGTACTTAATAAAATTTGATTATGTTACTCTTCCAAACACATATACAGAATCAAACACAGATGCAGGGACATACATGCCAAGTAAAGAGATACAGACTTGCACACCTTAAAACTTTCAAAGCTTTCTCCTTGTTTTAGTGATAAAGGAAAAAGATCATTAACATGGAAAACAAGAGTTTGCATGCAATGTGGCAACCAGCTGTCTCTCCAGCATCATCTCAAACCACACTGCCCCTCAGCTTCTGCACTCCAGCCGCACCGCCCTTCTTTCCATTCCCTGTACTCAACATATTTCTTCACATTGAAATAGTTTTGGTGTCTCCATTGCTTAGAAGGCTCCTCTCTTTTCTCTTGTCCAATGTAATTCCCACTGATCTCTCATGCATTAGAACAAGAAACATTTTTACATGAAAATATTTCCTGAACTCCCTAAATAGAGCAAATCTCCCTATTTAAGCTTGAGACTCCCATGGTTGAAGAAATGGATGAATGAAATGAATGTTGATAATGTTGCTAATGATCACTGAGCTTCTGAGTACATCTGGGTATTGGAACTTTATCTTTACTTGCTACTGCGATTATTTCAAAGTAATTTAAAACTCATGTGTAGTTACACAGTAGTCACATTCCCCAAGTGCAAGGGAAGTAGTTGGAGAGAAGGAACGGACCAGCAGGCTTTGCATGCTTTCCATCACTGTAATGGTGACAGAGATAAAGTTGACATTGCAGAAGTTACCAGAGCTTCTGTTTACCTACTGATATTTACTGTGTTCCACCATGACAGCCAGTAACATCATTTACTTCAGATAAGGTATGTTTGACAACACACTGAACATTAGAAGGAAAAGTACCTGGATAAAATGAAAACAGCACTGCAGCCCAGTGAGGGGAAGAGATATATGAGCCATACATAAAGTGAGTTCATTAAACATCAGGAAATGACTATAGCGAGGATTGGCACAGGGGCACTATGTCATTTTCATAAGTATATTTTCTAAATACCATTTACAAAAAGAATACTCGGGAGAAGGTTAAGAAAAATGTAAAGGCCATATACCAAAATGTGAGAATTTAGGAAATTTCCTGGAGTTCCAAGGAGTTCAATAGGTGTTAATTTACTCATTTGTAGAAGACGGGAAATGTGCCTTCATAATTTCAGAAACTGTAAGATCATTAAGCCACTAACTAGCAAGTCTCTAACAAAAAATTAAAAAAATTAACAAATATTTATTTTACAAGCATGTTCTAGGTAGCTGGATTTAACAGTGAAGGAGGTAGTCTCCTTTCTCAAAGACCTTATAGCTCCATGGTAAATACAGAGAAAGCATTAAGTGCTCTCATAGGGGCAAATGCAAGGCTTAGGGAAGTAAGTGAAAGTCATTGGACTCTTCTTTGGACAATCCTGAAAAGCATCCCTGCAGAGGTGAAATCTCACGTGAAATCTGAGCCTTTGAGTTCGGCAGGCCAGGGAGAAGGTAATGGTAAAGGGAGAAGGCTGGGAACGATCTGGACAGGACCCAGACAGAAGGAAGCTAGTCCCTCTTGCATCAGGACTACCAAGATCTAGCAATATTCTGAAATCCTGGGGGTCACTAGAATTAAAAACTAGATTAAAGGGACTTGAAATTGTCACTTCCACGTGGGAAACGAGAAAACATGCATGGTGTTCTTCCATTCATTTTACTGTCATGTAGGTAAGGTTAATGGTAAATCGAGGTCAAGTTTGAATTACTAGGTTGTAATTAATTTGCTTCTGAGGTAATGACAACAGACATAAATTTGGGGATATTAATATAAGATATACTTAATCGATATGATTTGGTTCTCAAGTCTTCAACAAGAGCACAAATACACAACATCTTTATCATAGGCAGGGAAATAATTTTCCTCCAGACTGAAGTCATTTGGCAAGTGAACTAGGGTCTGCATCAAGGATAATTGAGGCCAATGAAGATAAATATGCCAGTGTTTTATATTCTTTCTTTCTTACCACATGTAAATACTTATTTCTTAAATCAACATTTATTTCCTGAAGATACTTGGCTAAGCACGAAGATTTTTAAGTGAGAAAACTGTAGCATTTTTTCAAAAAGAAGAATAGGTGAGTAAAAGAATGATTTTTAATGCTGTGTGACAACTTCTGTGACAAAGAAGAATACAAGGAATCAATGAGAGCAAGGGGAAAAGTGGCCCATTTGAGAAAGAGAGGAGTATCAAAGCTGCTAAGAAGAGCTCCCACTTTGACTTGAGGTGGGAAAGTTGGGGAGTGCATTTCAGGCCCAGGGAAGATGTAAGCAAACGCAGAGGGGTATGAAAGCCAATTGTTAGGGACTAAGGGGAGTTTGCTTGGCTGGACTAGTTTTCACTGCGGGAATGGCAGCCTGTGAGGCTGGGCGAGTACAGCGCAGTAGGATCAGGAAGACAGGGAGAGCCTCCTGTGCCATGTCGGAGTTTTGGTTTCATCATATAGTCAACGTCGCCCCGTTATGGGATTTTTGAAGGCATGAAGTAGCGTGATCAGAATTGATTTTTTGATGATTACTTAATTATAGTGGACAAATTCAAACTGGATCATCCAGAGGGCAAACAGAAGTTGGGTTCAGGCTTCTGATTGTATAACTTAGATTATTTTAATAACTTTCTAAGGCAATTGCAATTGAGATGGAAAGGAGATGATGAATTCAAGAGATATTTTAGAAGGTGGAATTAGCACAAATTATTGAAAAATGGGCAATGATTAACATAAACTCTCACCCCCAAATCAGTACTTATTCATACTCCAAGAAATATAAATAAATGCATGAGGAAAACGGAATAATATGTTTGAAATAATAACTGTGTTGTCAGTTTACATAGCTACCCTAAACCAGAAATTACCGCTGACTTCCATGGCTACTAATTATGCAGCATTACCTACCTCTCTTTCAGAAACTGAGAGCATGCACACTCACACACTCACACACACACACACACCACACACACCACACACACACACCACAGAAAAAGAGTGTTTGCCAGGGTGGGGGGAACAGGATATCCTTTAAACCATTTAGATATTGTAGGATTTTAGAAACCACTTTCCCATATGCTATTTGGTAAATTACTATTAAAAAGAAACAACTCAGGCATATCAGAGAAAATGCTGAAAAAAATACAAATGACTGCAGGTTAAGAAAATTGTTTTGAAATAAATGAAGGCTCACTGAGAAAACCTGTTTAATAATTTTGGCTGAAGGCTGTAGACAATGTGCAGCAATAGAGGCTGCTGCCTTGACATTTCTGCCAGGGAAAAAGAAACAATTCAGCAAGCAACAGTGAACTGATGTGCAGCTAAATAAGGAGAAGCAAACGCCACTGTGCATGTGTGCTTCTTAGATAGCTGAGCCAAGCTGAGTGTCTTAGAGTAGGAGAAGGAAGTGCTAAATATGTAACAGCCAGGGGCCTCGATGGACACAAATAATAGTTATTTCTTACTAGGTCAAGCTAGAGTCAATAAAAAAGAAAGTAGGAATGAATGTCGGGTTCAAAGCGGGCTAATAATGCCCTTCTGGGATAAACGTAGGTTTCAGATAGCCAGAATCAAATACTCAAACCTAAAACACTTTATTATAGACTTCCAGTTCCAGAATTATCAGTTGAATAGCTAGAAAACTGATAAACTTTGCAAACCAAAAGCATTCTTAGTACAGTGTGTCTAAGCCAGTGTTTTTCAACATGGGTAAAAGAATCACTTGCAATGCAATCACAGGAAAGCTTATTAAATGCAGATTCCTGGGTAGTGACTCTGAATTTTAAGTCAGAATTACAAAGGGAAAAGCCTAGAAATTAAAATTTTTATCCAACTGCCCAATGATTTTGTCTTCTAATATATGTAAATTTTTTGTTGGTTATTTTGTTTCCAAATGCCATAGGTCACATATGAATATAGTGATGGGTGGATGAATGAGGGATGGATGGATAGATAAATAAATATTTAGCTAATTCCAGGACAGTTTTCTTTTGCAGATAGCAAGAGCTAAACAAGTTAACTGATACCATCGTGAACACTTAGACTGTTTAGAAAGCAGACTCTTTTGACATAGAATAGGTATTCAAGCAACAGTTAGGTAATATGAAAGGTCAGTTAATCAAGTGCCAAATTGTATGGTGCAGAACACACTCATTGAGATGAATCAAAAGGTGAACTTGTCTCTGATTCTTTCTATTCTTTGGTTTGCCTACATCCCTCCAAATAGTTAATGGTCTATTCCAACAATCTACCAGTAACTCATTATTATTTATTACATTTAAAAAATTACACTGTGAAACACTTGTCAAAGGCGGTTCCACTTTTAGTTTTCTTAAGGAAATTCCATACTGTTTTCCACAGTGTTTGCACCAGTCTGCATTCCCACCAGCAGTGCACTAGGGTTCCCTTTTCTCCACAACCTCACCAGCACTTGTTCATTGATTTATTAATTATAGCTATTCTGGCAGGTATGAGGTAATATCTCATTGTGGTTTTAACTTGCATCTCTCTAATGGCTAGTGACGTTGAGCATTTTTTCATATGTCTATGGGCAATTTTCATGTCCTCCTTGGAGAAGTGTCTATCTGGGTCCTTTGCCCATTTTTAATTGGATTATTTGTCTTCCTAGTGTTGAGTCCTGTATGTTCTTTATATATTTTGGAGATTAAACTCTTGTCTGATATATTGTTGGCAAATATGTTCTCCTGTGCATTTGGTTCCCTTTTCATTTTGATGATGGTTTCTTTAGCTATATAGGAGCTTTTTAATTTGACGTAGTACCATTTATTTATTTTTCCTTTATTTTTCTTGACCTAGGAGATGCATTGGCAAAAAAGTTGCTATGTGAGACAGCTAAATTTTAATGCCTGTGTTTTCCTCTAGAATTTTTATGGTATCACAACTTATATTTAAGTATTGTATCTATTCGAGTTTCTTGTGGTGTATGGTATAAGATGGTGGTCTAGTTTTATTTATTTATTTTTATATGCATTAGTCCAGTCCTCCCAACACCATTTATGAAAAAACTGTCTTTACTCCTTTGTATGCTCTTGCCTCCTTTTTCAAATTTTCATTGACCACAAGACCTGGGTTTATTTGGGGGCCTTCTATTGTGTCCCCACACAATAGATCTATTGATTTATATGTCTGTTCTTATGCCAGTACCAGGCTGTTTGGATTACAGTGGCCTTGTAGTATGTTTGATATTAGCTATTATGATCCTTCCAACTTTGTTCTTCATTCTCAAAATTGCTGAGGCTATCTGGGGTCATTTTGGGTTCCATATAAATTTTGGGAATATTTGTTCTAGATCTGTGAAATATGCCATTGGTATCTTCATAAAAATTGTGACAAATCTATAGATTGCTTTGGGTAGTATGGGCATTTTAATAATGCTAATTCTTCCAATCCATGAACAGGGTACATTCTTCCATATATTTGTCTCTTCCTCAATTTCTTTCTGCAGTGTTCTATATTTTCTTGGTAAAGGTCTTTTACTTCCTTGGTTAAATTTTTCCTAGGTTTTGTTTTATTTTATTTTACTATTTTATTTTATTTTTGTTGCAATAGTAAATGGGATTGTTTTCTTATTTTCTCTTCCTGATGGTTCATTGTTGGTGTATAAAAATGCCCTCAATTTCTGAATATTGACTTTGCATCCTGCTACTTTGTTGAATTCATTTATGAGTTTGAGTAGTTTTTGGTGGAGCCTATAGGGTTTTCTATGTACAGTATCATGTCTCTGCAAACAATGACAGGTTTTTTTCCCTCCCTTCCAATTCAGATGCCTTTTATTTCTTCTTGCCTGATTCTTGTGGCTAGAATTCTAGCACCATGTTGAATAAGAGTGATGATATGGAAACCCCTGTCTTTTTCCTGATCTTAAGGGAAATGCTTTCAGGTTTTTCTTACTGAGTATGAAGTCAATAGTAGGTTTTTTGCATATGGCCTTTATTATGTTGAGGTATGCTCCTTCTATTCCCGCTTTGCTAAGTGTTTTCATCATAAATAAGTGCTGGATTTTATCAATTGCTTCTTCTAAATCTATTGATAAGATCATGTGATTTTTGTCTTTCACTTTGTTTATGTGATGTATCATGTTTATTGATTTGTGAATATTGTACCATCCTTGTATCCCTGAAATACAACCTGCTTGGTCATGGTGCGTGATCTATTTGATGTATTGCTGGATATGGTTTGCTAATATTTTGTTGAGGATTTTAGCATCTATGTTCATCAGAGGTATTGGCCTATAGTTCTTTCTTTATTGTATCTTTACATGGTTTTAGAATTAGAATAAAACTGGCCTTGAAAAAAGAGTTTGGGAGTCTTCCCTCTTCTTGAATTTTTCAGAATAGTTTGAGAAGGATAGATGTTAGTTCTTCTTTGAATTATTGGTAAAATTCATCTGTGAAGCCATCTGGTCCAGGGATTTTGCATGCCAGGAATTTTTTTAATACTTCACTTTCACTAGTTGTTATTAGTCTATTTAGGTTTTCTGCTTCTTTCTGATGCAGTTTTGGAAGGTTACATGTTTTTGGAAATTTACACATTTCTCCCAGCTTGTCCAATTCCTTGGTGCATAGTTGTTCATAGTAATTTCTGACAATCCTTTGTATTTCTGTGGTATCAGTTGTTACTTCTCCCCTTTCATTTATTTATTTGGATCCTCTCCTTTTTTATTCTTGATTAAAGAAAGGTTTTTAAAGTTTTGTCAATTTCATTTATGTTTTCAAAGAAGCAGCTCCTGAATCTGCTGATCTTCTGAATTACTTTTTTAGTCTCTGTTACTTATTTCTGCTCTGATCTTGATTGTTTCCTTCCTTCTACTCACTCTGGGCTTTGCTAGCGGTTGCTGTTCTAATTCTTGTAGGTGTAAGGTTAGATTGTTTATTTGAGATTTTTTCTCTCTTCTTTAGGTAGGTCTGTAATACTATAAACTCCCCTCTCAGGACAGCTTTCCCTGTGTCCCATAGATTTTGTGTTGTTGTGAGTTCATTTTCATTTGGTTCCAGGTACTTTTTGACTTCTTCCTAGATCTCATTGTTAACCCATACATTGTTTAATAATGTGTTATTCAGTCTCCATGTATTTGAATGTTTTGGGTTTTTTTATCTTGACAATGACTTCTAGTTTCAAGCCATTGTGATATGAGAAAATGCTTGACATTATTTCAATTTTTTTTTATTTGTTAAGGCTTTTTTGTGTCCTATCATGTGGTCTATCCTTGATCATGATTCACGTGCATTTGAGAAGAATGTATATTTTGCTTCTTTGGTGTGAAATGTCAAAATTAATTTAAAAAAACAAATAAGCTATCAGGTTCATCTTTTTAACATTAGAGTGGTTTCTAAATCCTAAACTCTCACCTGCTGGTCAATTCTATTCCTTAGCAGGAAGGCACGGAGGATGGCAACCAAAAGACTATGCTTGCTGCCACTCTAGTTGGAAAGTACTCAGCTTTGTGCACAACTGAACTTGCTAAATTCCAGCTCTTCCTCACACAGAATCTAGGGTAGATCCATTTCCCCCCACAGCTGACCAGCACCTGCAACAGAACTGAAGCAGCTGACCTCAGGATATGACTAGAATGGAACAGTAGCAAAGAGGCAGGTAGTCTCCAGGTTGGGGCCAAAGAAGAGCCATAGATGTCACTTCAGTATATTGTTATTTGCTTTAAGATTTGTTATGGTGAAATTTTAATAACAAAAAAATCGAAAAATATTTTGCAATAAATCTTCATTATCCACATATGTAAATATCACTGTCAGGTTTAGTCAGTTCACTTTAGAGATTAATGATACTGAATAAGCATCATACCTCCCACATAAGTAGCTCATGATTTATCTATGTCTAGATCCTTTTGTGGATGTGACCCTGTTTGTCATGTTTACAAACCACTTGTTAGAAGTATCAGCACTGTACGTAGAATGGCCTTATTGTGCATCTCACAGATCAGAGGAGTTACTTGTAGGGAGTGGAAACCATTAGACATATTTTAAATGTGGTAGATGATTTATTTTTGGTACATACAGAAAGCCTCTGCAGCTTTTAATATTGCCAAGAAACTGGAATTATTCAGGTACTCCTAAGTGTGTTGCCTCTGTGTAGTAAATGACAGTAGGTCTAAAAGGGGAATGGCACCGAAGGCCTCGGATCTGAGGAAGACCCTTTCAAAGGCCTCATCTAATGTGCAATCTCAGTGGGATTTTCAGCAATGTGCAAGGTCAGAGACCAGAACTTCATGATAGATCCTTCTGTCCCAAGAAAGTCATCTGCACTAAGTATTCCCACAATTGCACACTAAATAAAAAGAACTTGTTAAGTTTACAAGTTCAATATACTACTTGTATGCAGTTGGATATCCAAATATTTTGGTCATGGGAAAATAGATATGAAATAGGCTGATATCCACAGAAATCTCATGACCTGTATTTAGTGAAATGTTTTAGTTATTTATTTTAAAATCTGAACTAAGCCTACGGAATTCAAATTCACAGCTTAAAATGGCATTGTTTTTCTTTCCTGAGCTTAACTTCTCTTAAGTGTTATAATTCATTCAAAAAGAAAGAGAGAGGACAAAATAAGGCACAGATTTTGGAATATTAATAAACCACCATTGAAGACACTACATGTACATGTATAGGTAGAACTACATAACAATTGCATAATTCTACTGAATTATAATTTATTGTACTCCCTAGAGAAAAACAGTGCTAATTAACTGAAACTATGATAATTCAAAATTCTATTTACATTATTGATCCTAGCATTCTTTTGCCAATTCAGATAGTAAAGCAGTAAAGGTGAGGTGGATAAAAAGATACAGTAATAGACAAGGATGACTGAATATATTCACAACATGGATACCCACAAATTAATTAGCTGTATTTAGTTCCATAAAGAAAGAGTGGTTTCTTGTGTGTGGCCAGTGCCACTATTGCTTTACTCATTAATGTCTTCAAAAATGCTGAGTTTGTATTATATGACCAGCAATTATTCCTTCCAGTGTTCACAGCAAAAACAATAAAAAAAAATCAAATAATTAGAGATGGGTTGTTTTTCTGTTTATTGGTGATATGCAGATTTACCAATTTCTTCTTTCTCCCAGGCCTTCCCTATAGCTAAAATGTCATTATCAGGTGTGGAATGAGTAGATGTTTTACAAGAGAGTGCTTCAAAATACACACAGCTATCAAAAATAGTTTTAATTTTTGAATCCACTAATATGTATTATAGTATATCAAATTAATTTTGGTCTTTCTTATTACATCCTGGTTAATTGTTTCCTTTCTTTTCATCATCTGTCATAAAGCATTGTTTCTTGAATCAAACCAATTAATTTTGTTTTACTGGCTTTATAACTTTCCTGACTTTCTCTTCTACCTCCATATGAATAACATCTCTTATATTTACAATTCTCTCAGCATCTGACCTTCACATGAAAATGATAGCCAGAAGGGTAAACTTACTTTGTAGCAACACTGATAGAATTCTTAGGCTGAGTTTCACCCTTAAGTATTTTCCTTTAACAGTGAGTACAATAGAACCTACTAGCTAGCTCTGGTTAAAAATGTAAAGCTAAGCTACAAAAATTGCAAATGAGGGCCAGGACTCTCTTTTGGGAATCCTTCTGCTGTGCAGATAAATTGTAATCCTTACTGTATACCTTAACAAATATTTTAGCCCCCTCTGTGTTTCTGCCCAACCTCCCCCATTTTCCTGTGGATAAGATACAGAACATACAGGGCAATAAAGATGAAATATATGTTACATATGAGGGACCAAGAACTGTTGCTCAACACTGTACCATGTTGCACTTCAGTTTACAACTTTGGCATGTTTTTAATGTAAAGTCACACAGCAGTTCATCTCAAGGAGCGTATTCACCCAGATGATCTGTAAGGGCCGAGAGCAACAGGAACAGACATCACTGTCCATGTTCCATCTGATGGGTCTTCCTGGCATTTTAATGATCTGAGCATTGGTTTTATCCAGATAGAGGTTCACGCCAGCGTGTCTTCATGTGGTGGCAGCAGCCACCAAACAAACCCGGGCTTATAAGTTCATCTGGAAGATCCAGGCACATTGCCCGGAAACTAGTCATAAGAGGGCCACACTGAATCTTCAGTCCCCTGTCTATCGGCCACTTCTTCCCTAATTGCCCTTGGTTCTCTACCCCTGATTCCACTTCTTTCTTTCCAGTTGCTGAGCTCATGATCTATGTTAGCTCTCAGTTGGATGTCAATTAATTCCTAATAACCAAGATGTTAGCTGACACTGGCCTCTACGTACTTCTCTTGCAGTCATTCACATATCAAAGGCAGCATGGTGGCAGGGAGGACAGTGTTGACAATCTAAAGGAATTAAAGTATAAGGCTGACATTTTAGAAAATGTTTCAGTCCTACCTCTCCTCGGTGGTTCCTCATGCATGATTCCCAATGCCTATTGCTCTTTCCAAATAACAGACAGTAAAAACATAAACTGGAAAATCCTGATGTACTAGGAAAACAGTTGTCTACTGATGCCTGAGACAGAGGGCAGAACACAGGACTAAGCAAAAGTGCAGGAGAGCTAGAAGAAAACAGCAGGAACAAACTAGTTAAACAACAAAAAAAATTATCCAATGGGATTTTGGATTAGATATACTACCCACAGTCTGGAAGACCCAATGTTTGCTAAAACTAAAGAGTGGCAAATAAAAATTGTTAACTTTAAAACTCCAACTAGAATTAGAACAAAAATTACCTGAATGTTCAAATAATGCATAGGTCACAGTTTATTGTCCTGGGTATCAGATCTCTTAAACATGGTGAGGCCTAGAAGACATGCTGTCCAGAAGTTCATAAAGCAAGGTAAGGATGTTGCCCCTGGAGATTTAGGCTTGTTCCTAGTGCTGTTATTTGAAGTTCTGCAACACCAGACAAACCAAATATCCTCAGCATTGTCAGCATCAGTAGCTAAAATGAGATGGCAAAGCCTACCTGGTAAATTTACTGTGAAAATGACTGGCTTATTCAATGTAAACATAATTAAGTGCCTTATGTGCCTGTTTTGAATGTAAAATATATGTGCTCATTTCAGAAAATATAATATAGTATAACAAAGAAAATTCTACCTCCTCTTGAAAACACTGATATTTTTCCCCTAATATTTTTATCAGTGCATCATAATCCCAAGTTCTGTTTTATTCATTAAACATTATATCAGGAGCGCTAGTTATATGGAACAAAAAGCACATGGATTTTGGATCTGGAAACCCCAGGAGTCTGGAATTGAACAGGCTGCTTAAAGTCGGTGAACCTCAATTTCTTTCTTTATCAGGGGTGTCAAACTCATTTTCACTGGGGGCTACATCAGCCTCGTGGTTGCCTTCAAAGGGCCAAATGCAATTTTAGGACTGTGTAAAGGTGACTGCTTGAGGAGCTCCGCACTGCCGCTGGGTAGGAACAAGGTGCCGAGCCAGATAAAACAAGGTGGAGGGCCGGATTCAGCTCACAGGGCTTGTGTTTGCCACAGGTGAATTAGATAATGGGTATCCCCATTATCTATTTGCTACTGTATAGGCTCCTTTAATGAGATAAAGAGTATAAAAGCCTAACACAGAGTCTGGTGTGAAACTCATCAATAAATGTTAGTTCATTCTGTTCTGCCCCTAAAGCTAATGAGGTCAACACAAGGGACCTATCAATCAACTAGGAACCACCCTCATGACCTCAGTGCTTTGAAAGGTGCCAGGAAGGCCTGCAAGTTGTGCGTGTGTGTGTACATGTACCAGCAGGTATGCGTTTGTGCCTGCACATGTGTATACCTTCATGTGCATTTCCTTAACATGACTAGAATGGAAGCCTTCTGGGGCAGGGACAGAGGAACTGTACTGGGAGATGGGTGGCTCCTGAAGGACCCCTGAGGGAAGCTGAGGGCGGCTGCTGCTCACTCTGCAGTCCGGCTCGGTGCATCTGCCACCAATCAAAAAGGGGCAGTGTTAGAATTTTCTGGGCTTTCTGCCCCTGTGCAGTCTCTAAACAGCAGGCATCTCCATCCTGCACCTTAGGGCTGATGTTCAGATTTTGCAAGCTCTAAACCAAAAAGATTATTTTTCAGTTGGATGTAGCTCAGGCAATCTAAAGAGAGTACAAGATAATAAAATCAAGATTCTGCCAACAAAATTACCCCCTTATTCCCTTCCATTAAGATGGTTCTGCTTTACTTTGCAAGATATAAAGAGGATTGAGTTGAATAAACCTATTATTTATTAAAGCCACCATTTGCAACAGAAATAGTTTCCACCTGCCTGCTTAGGAAAATGGGCAAATTACTAGATCATCACTTATGGCCAAAGAAACATAAGTCTCCTAGCTGGCAGTGAACTCCAAGATGCAGATAAAAAGATTCAAGGTCCTGGAGACTTAAAAGGGTCTAGAGAAAGGAATGGCAGCTTCTGACTTTCTAGTTTTTACTCTGAAAGTCACAGAAATATGGAAACTTTTAGAGAAAGTAAACTGAGCTCCAAACATGGAAATGCAGGCTTCCAAGTATATCCAACTTTAGCCCAGAATAGAGGCAAGGATTTGACCACAATCCACTGCCAGATTAAATTCTAGCTTTCATTTAAAGTTGTTGAAAATAAGAGTAAAAGCAGTCCTTTCAAATAAACACATTCTGTCTTTCATTCCCATTCAATCAAGCTCAAAAGGAAAAACAATGCTTGGATGCATTTAAGTTTCCTGAGAGTTAAATGCATTTGCAACATTGTTGATAAAGGAAAAATTACATATTTTAATGCATTAAAGAGACACCAAAGATCCTGTGATCTTTGAAAGTTTATATGTATAATTTTCCCTTTTTGAAGCTGTGCTTGTTCCAACCCGTTATGCTAAGTTAAAAATAAAATAATTACTTTTTAAAAAGTCACACAGACATTTTAGCATTTTTTAATGTAATGGCTTTTAGTTGGCTTCTAACTTCACACTTCTGCTGAATGAATATTAGGAAAATAACTTTTTTTATATATGACAATAATTTTTAAAGCATTTAAATAGCTGCTCACTTTGTCTTCTTTAATATAGATTTTCTTTAATAAAAGACTGTCAAAATCTACAGGAACATTTGGATAGCTGTTACTTTTAGGATGTCAATCAAGAGTTCTTAGTCAGCCCTGTCTGGGTGACTCGGTAGATTGAGGGCCAGCATATAAACCAAACGGTTGCTGGTTCAGTTCCCAGTCAGGGCACATGCCTGGGTTGTGGGCCAGGTCCCCAGTAGGGGGCATGGGAGAGGCAACCACACATTGATGTTTCTTTCTCTCTCTTTTTCCTTCCTTACCCCTCTCTCTGCAAATAAAATATTTTAAAAGAGAGAGAGAGAGATAAAGGATACACACTTTGACAAGATACTAGTGCAGTTGCCTAATTTGTTGGAATCCAGCTTCTGGTTCTGCCACCTCAGATGACCATGTGACTTTGAACAAGTGACTTAGCACCATGAAACTTAATATACACTACGCCTCACACATTAGACTACATGCCAGAAAAGGAGTGTTTTGGAAAAACAAATATACACAAGCTTTGTTATATTTCTGGATAAAATAGTATTAGAAGTTCTACAATATTAAAATTATAGAAATACATAATATAGTGTAATCCCTTCATTATCCCATCCTCTAGACATAATTTTCTTCAATTGTTTTGATATTTCTCTATTTATTTCAGTATGTTACTATTTTTATTGTGATTATGTTACTTTTTAAACAAAAACAGGGTGATGATACACATATTGTTCAGTAGCTTTTGTTTAACTTAGAAAGGCTACATTCACAGTATGGAATTAACTCATTGTGGATGTCCTTGTGCCTATGTATTTAACCACTGCTCTATGGAGGGGCATTTGAGTGGATTCTCATTTCTTCTTATAAACATGATGCAATTAAAATGTACTTACACACATCTTTATACACTGACACACACATACACACAACCACATGTTCTCCTTTAGGAGAAACTTTCAGAAATGGCATTAGAAATATAGGATCAAAGTTATACACATTTCAGATTTTAATAGATCTGTTCAATTAACCCGCAAGAAAAGTACCAATTTATAGCTTCAGCAATAGTGTTTGGAAGTGTCCATGTCAAAATCTATTATAGTTCTCCGCACATAATCAGCATGCACTATTTACTTGAATGAATGAATAAAAGCATTGATGTTAAATAATCAAATAGTTTATTTACACAGCTATGAATGTATATAAGCACATAGATATGTGCTTGTATCTTTACAAATGTTGTGGTATATGCCTCAGATTCAACAAGAATTTCAAATAGATCTATTTAGAAGATCACAGATATGAAATTCTCCAGGCTTCAGTAAATTGTGATTATTTAGTTAAGCATAATTTGTGGCTTCTGAGAAGAGGGAACTGAGTTATGTAATGCTGTTTGGAATTTTCCAGAATATACACTTGTATTTTAAAATCTTAGGATTAATGTAGCATCTCTATAATAACTTTTGTTAGGAGCACTCAACTATAATAAAGATAGATTTATGTCTCCACACTTTGAAATGTAAGCTTTCTCTTCTACCTACTGAACTAGGCTCTCTGAACACAAAGTATTCCCTGAAAGTGAGCTCCATTTAGAAGCTTCTCAACTTTTACAAGGCAAGGGGTTCTATGTTTAAATTATTATTTTGTGCTAGCATAACCCTGGCTTTGGGAGAACTGGGCTGACTTGATGTTGTATCCAATGCAAGTACCCCTTCACTATATGCAAGAGATGCTTTTGTTAAATAGTCAGTATGAAAAACAAAGAATGTATCAAATTATATTTTAATTCCCCAGAAGGGACACAGTACATTTGATAGGAAACCTACTTGGACAATATAGTTAACAAAATAATTGAGGGATCCTTAGTAAATAACCTTTCTACTATTGTAATTTTTAAATCTGTAATTCTACTTTGAGAATTCATAATTGGATGTATGAGGTATTAGATAGTAAAATTTAAAACTTGAGTTTAGTGCTCAGTGAAAGCAGAATTGTGTGTCAAAGCTGTGAGTTCTCTGGTCTATTGGAGCAAGAAGAGAAAAGATTCAGAACCTAACATCCAAGGACACCCTGAAGCAAGAGATCAAGACCAAGAGGAGGCTGAGACTCAGAAAGTCAAGAGAGGTGAGCAGTAGAAATGAGGCAGATAGATGGGAGAACTAACAGGTATTGATTTCTCAAGATGTATCAGGCACTATGGCAACCTCATTTCAGACAGTTTTATTTCTCTTAATCCTCCCAACTGCCTCAGACAGCCATTTATACTGTTATTTATAGAAAAGGAACTGAGGCTCAGAGAACCTAAGTGGCTTTCCCAAGGGTTACTCAGTTGATAAAAGTCAAGGTTAAAGCAACAAAGAAGATGTTCTTTGAACAACTCCATGCTACAGCCCATTGTGCAGACTCAAGTCAAGACAATCAGTACAGTAGAAAGAGAGCCTGCCTCTGAAGTAAGTCTCTGAAACTCTCCCTGTGGGAGTAGGAAGTAATAACTGGTTTCCAAATATGAGACTAAGCTTAGTTTAGCAGTTTCCCTAAGTATCATTCCTGGCTGGTCCACATCCATAAATATTGTCTGGTTTCTATTAAAAATACAGGTTCTAAGCCCAGCCCATACCCTGTTAAGTCCATGTCTTTTGGGGTTGGGAGCTTAGGAAACAGAGTTTTAGCATGCATCCCATGTGGCTTTTAAACACAGTGATGCTTTAGAAACAGGGATTTAAAGGCTTACAGTTAGTGGTAGGTATAAACCAGACAAATCTAGTATTTAAAATTCAAGGGAAAGCCATCCAGTTTTCTAGTTTCTGAATATGATTAAAAAGGATAATAAGATGAAGAAAACATAATAGATTCCATCATTTAGTGATAAATTAGGTAATAAAGCAGAAGAAAAAATACATATTGCAAATCAATTTTAAGAATTGTCAATAACAGGTAACAGAATTATTAAACACAAATAACAAGTATCAATTTCACTAAAGCAAATCAAAAGAATTAATATGACAAACTACCCAATCTTGATATCACTTAGGAATTTTCAGTCCTTTGAAACAAAACATGTTAGAAGTGGTTGGAAGCAGCTCTTAGCCTAGAGTTGCAGACATATTAGATTTAAACTCCACCTTCAATTTAATTACCAATTAATCTCTCTGCTTGAACTTTAAGATTCAATTAGGAATTTTACATAAAAAATTTCCAAGGGGGGAGAGAAGATTTTTTGTAGACCACTTTAGCACCTAGAATAGGCTCCATTTTTTTTTCATATTTCAAGCAGAAAAGAAATTATTATTAGAAAAGAAACTTTATTTTGTTTCGTTCCATACGCTTTTCAGCATTCATTTTTTCATGAGTTTTTGTTTTGTTTTGTTTTGTTTTTGCTTTTCAAATGCCAGCTGTTCCTATGATAATTTCCTGACCCACTTATAATTGTCACTCAAATCTTCTAAGCATCATATGCAAGCATAAAGTGGTTTTGGACCCCTGAGTTCATGGGTAAGTCACATAGTCATCCAAGTAAATATAAGGAAGTTTGCTTTGTTTTATATCTATGCTCCCAACGCTGTTCAAATTATTCATCTGATTCACCTAATGCAACTCTCATACCAAATCTGTGAGATGTAAGTATTATGAATATCCTCATTTCACAAATATGAAAATGAAGGCCAGAAAGATTGGAAGGTTGTCCCAGTCATAGATCTAGTATGCAGTAGAGCCAGGATTTGATTCCAGGAAATCAGTCTTTAGAGCCCAGATCTTCACCACCGGGCTACACTAACAGTAGCAAGAAGTCCAAGTGGGAATATATCTGGTATCAAAATCAGCATGAATGTCTCTAGCAGGGGCACTTCATTATTTTAAGAAAACAAATGCCAAGTTTTATAAAAACACATATAGCAGATGAATTTAATAAGTAGTGTCCTCAGTAAAGCATGGATTCCATCTTGATGCTACATGCTTAACTGCATCTATATTTACAATGAGAATCGAAGTTCTACGGACAAAGCTAACTGTCTGACAGATTCTAAAGTTTATTTTTAAGAATAAAACAAATATGAAAATGGCTTCAGTATAAATAATATGTAGTGAATTGTGACATAGTTTATTTAATTCTTTGAAAATGGACAATTTACATATGGCTTTGGAATAAGATACACTGGGTTCAAAACCAAGCTTAGTGCTCTTGGCCAGGTCACTTCACTGGGCTGAGCCTCAGCCTTCCAACCCCATCAGTCAAGGAGGTAGACTAAAAATACCCAATGCTGTTCATAGACAGGCCATGTCAGAATCCTTTGGGTAGCTGACTAACACCACAGATTTTTAAGACTTAGACTAACACATGCTGAATCCAAGATTGTGATGGTGGGGCGCAGCATTTTAACCAAGCCCTCAGGTGACCCGTGAACACTGAATGTTACAAACTACTGGACTAGACCACTTAAAAATTTCTCAGACACAATTTTCCCAGATAAATTGCAGCTTTTATGCCCTGTTTTTGTTTTAAAGGAAAGAAAGACTAAAGAGCTAATAATTTAATTTTATCAGAAATATAATTGACAACATATTATTTTAAAATCATAAACAGGAAAGGACTTTGCAAACCTATGTGACCTTTTACCTTTAATTAAGACTAGTTTCATCAGACTTGAAGTACTACATTTGGAGGAGGGTTTTTCTCAATTGCTCTATTTCTCCAAAAATGTAATAAACCCCCAAAATGATCATCAGCAGATGATACTTAGGTAGTCACAATCCCATACAAATACTAAATTCTGCTATTACAAGCTTGAGGGAATATTGCTTGAAAATTATTCTATGTAAAAAAGTAATTTATATTTACCTATAATTTATTCACCATGATTAAACAGTGAACTTAAAACACTAGAGCACCATAAGGTTTCCAGGTGGTACCTTAATCAATTCCAAGGAACAGAATTCTAAGATCCTCTCTTGTCTCATAAAGGTAATTTCTTCACTACTTTTAACTCTTACACTGTCTGGAAATAAGTAAAAATAAAATGACTTTTCATATGTTAAAATAGTTTTCTAATCAAAATGTCTCAGTATAATTAGTAGTGCTTAAAAATTATTTGCTAAAATAATTAACTAATTAAAATATTTAAATAGACCTACAACTCAACAACAAAACAATTCAATTTTTAAAAATGAACAAGGACTTGAACAGACAGTTCTCCAAAGAAGACATACAAATGGCCAATAAACACATGAGAAGATACTCAACATCACTAATCATTAGGCAAATATAAATCAAAACCACAATAAAATACCATTTCACACCATTAGGATGGCTATTATCAAAAAACTGTAGAGGAAAAGTCAACTAGGACAAAGTGACCCAGAAGAGGGACCAGGAACTGGGAAAGAATTTGTTTAGGTTACTTAGAAGATGCCAGCCAGCTGTTGGATTTCAGCCAGGCAGTCATAATTTCTGTTTCGGCTTTTGTACACTCAGCTTCAGATTATGATTCTTCAAGGCTAACTCCCATCTGCACATAGCAGCTAACTCCCACTTTGGCTTCAGAGCACCCAGCTTCAGATAAGGACACCTCAAGGCTAGAGTTATTTTTCGCATCAGCTTCTGTACCTCCTGCTTTTGCTACGTAGGGAAGGGTGTCCAGAAAGCAATAAAAGCCCTGCTTAGCCAAGGCTCGGGGCTCAGAATTTGGGGTCTGTACTCCTCTGGGCCCGTGCATGTTAATAAAGGGTCATGCTCTGCCATCCACTGCGTGTTGAGTCGTTTCTTCCGTAACAAAACAAGAAAATAAGTACTGTCAAGATGTGGTCCAAAAGAACCTATGCACCCCTATGTTCATAGCAGCACAATTTACAATAGCCAAGTGTTGGAAGCAACCCAGCTGCCCATCAGTAAATGAGTGGACCAAGAAACTATGGTACATTTACACAATGGAATTCTATGCAGCAGAAACAAGGAAGGAGCTCCTACCCTTTGCAACAGCATGGATAGAACTGGAGAGCATCATGCTAAGGGAAATAAGCCAGGAGGTGAAAGACAAATACCATATGATCTCACCTTTAACAGGAACCTAACCAACAAAACAAAGAAACAAGCAAAATATAATCAAAGACACTGAAATTGAGAACAGACTGATGGTCACCACAGGGGAGAGGGGAGAGAATTTCAGGGGAAAAGGGGAAGGGTTTACAGGAACAAGTATAAAGGACACATGGATAAAACTAGGGGGGTGGAAATGGGAGGGAGGTGGGGAGAGCTGGCGCGCTGTGCTGGAATGGGAGTAAAAGACAGAAAACTGTACAAGAACAATTAAAATAAATTTAAGAAAGCAAAAAAAAAAGATGTGGAGAAATGGGAACTCTTGTGCACTATTGTTGGGAATATAAAACAGTATAGCTTTTATAGAAAAAAAGTATGGCATTTTCCTAAAAATACAAATAAAATTACCTATAAAATCCATCAGTTCCTCTTATGAACATAAACCCAAAAGAATTGCAAGCAGAATCTCAAAGAGATATTTGTACACCAATAGAATAGCAGCGTTATTCACAATAGCTGAACATAGAAACAACCCAAGTGTCCATTGACAGATGAATGAATAAGCAAAATGTGGTATATTTTATAAATACACATACATATGTGTTATACACACACACACACAATTGAACATTATTTAGCCTTAAAAAGGAAGGAAATTCTGACACAGATTACAACATGGATGAAGCTTGATGACATTGCACCAAGGGAAATATGTCAGTCATGAAAGTGCAAATACTGCATGATTCCACTTGTATGAGATACCTTGGCTACCACTGAAAATTTTCAATAAATTCTGTCTTCAGATTTTAATTTAGATGATAATCAATAAGAAACCCCAGATCACTTTATATCTGTGATGGTAATTCAGCATGTGACACCCACTGAAAGAGCTCAAAAAACAAAACAAAACAAACTTAAGTCAATATACTTGTTCAAACAAGGCAATAACCCAAATGAGAAGATAAAGATTCACTGTCATCTAATTGTTGCTTTATAATACTTCTGCATTCTACAACTAATCCAGCACAGGGACAACCAGAAGTGCTTTGCTGATGAGACAAATTTGAAAAACGGACCTATGATTGATGGTGATAATCGTAATTCTGGGCCCTGAAGTTTACATTTCAAGCAAACAAGATACCCTACTTTTTCTTATTATTATTCTTTTTTAAATTGTGAACTCCTTCATCATAGAAACTGTGCAACTGTTTTGTATTCTCACAACTAAAACTGAACCCAGAATGTAGTTTAAGTGTTTAAGTATTTAACTGACGTACAAAATGAGCATTTTCAATAAAAGCTGATTTTTCTTACCTTGTAGGTGAGAAGGGGAGATGAATTTGAATAATATGAGCTGCATGAGTTAAATTTTAGCAATCATTTTTAATAAAAAACTAAAGCAACTGGAATATATGGGTCAAATGCACAGAAAACTGAAATATATATGAATGAATCTACACATAGAAAAATCATTTGTCCAAGGTAACAGAACAAATAAAAAGACCTGGATATGTAAGGTAAAATGGCTAGACATGTCCAAGGAGGAATTTTAAATAGGAATGAAAAATGGATGACAAGTTTGACATCTTTCTTTTTGATGATTGAAATAATATGAGGATCATTTTGAATCTGATTAGGATGATTTAGAAGTGATCGTGCATAAAATTCACAGTAAGGAAGTCAGAGTAACTGACTTTTCCAAAGACCATGAAGAGTTATAAACAGATTTTACCATACAAAAAGAACATTTTAATCTGTTATAAAATATTTAATGTGAACAGTGTAATGAGGTATGAATACTAAAATTATAATTATAATTTGAGTTACATATAAATAATTAAATATATGTTTTATTCCAAAAGACTTGAATTACAACAAAGCAATAAAAACCATTTGAAACATAAAAATTCCAGTTTTGGTTTTCTACTTTATAATATTATTGGAGTCTCTTACCCATCTGATATTTAACCATATGCATTTTTTAATTAATCAAAGGTATTAGTGTGAATAAAGTAACATCTGCTTTTATATTTTAAAAGCAGCTTTCATAAATAAATCCTAGGAAAAACTTGAAACACATAGTTTTGCAAACACACAGATGACAAGAGTTTGCTGCATGTTCTCTTCTGTTCCCCAAAGCATTCAGTCCTCTGATGGAAGGATCCTCACGCAAAACTCACTGGAGAAAACAACTCTCCAAACACTTAGTGAAGCTGTGAGCTGAAACTCCATCACTCTGTTATCAGATTTTCTTCTGACCCCAAAACGGACATTTCTTGGAACCTAAAGCAATTGAACAATTGAAAACCCATCTTTTCCTGGGTCTCTAGGCTGTTTAGCCAGGAGTGAAGCTAGAGACTAGGGCCTGCACACTGGTCCTAAGCCCTTGGATCCACACTGTTTTTGAGGACTCTGACCCCACTCCCAACTCCCCACCAAGGCTGCATTTCTCAGGCTTCGCCATCAGAAGGTGACTAACTGGGTTTGGCCTGGCAGGAGAGTAGGAGCTGGAGGAAGAAAGAAGGGAATTTCCCCTTCCTCTCTGCCTAGGGAAAGCTAGTTGTACTCTCTTCCCTTAACTCATCTTTTCACATGTCATTTATTATAACCTGTAATTATATTGTAGGTAACAGGTATCAAAGGAGTTTTTTCTGTTGTCTAGAAAGCCTCACTAAATCTGCAAGGATGAGGACAACACCTGATAAATAACCAGGCATCCTAAAGAGAAATACTAGACAATGTCCTTGCAGGACTGACTAAAGGACAGCATAACTAGTCCATTGACCACAACCCCATCCAAGCTACTTAAGAGAAGACAAGGAATTTGAGATGGAATTCTTTAAAGAAAAATTATAACAGCAAAGTGTAGGTATGTTTTTTATCCTCCCCACTCCAGATAAAACACAGTAGTGTTTCCAGCCCGAGAGAAAAACTTGTGGAGGTAGGCGGCAAAAGGAGAGATGGGCATTTTCCATCCAAGCTGGCAGCTCAGGGAGCTGTAGAACTCAAAGGCTCCACCCCAGGTGGCCAAACACAAGAGTGAAGCTCAGTAAGAGAGTTTTTGGAAGAGCAGGACTTGTATGATCAAGAACCTAGAGTTAGAGGGTTTCTCAGAGACTGATACCTTCCTCTTGCCTGGAGGAGGTGCAGCGTTGGCTGGACTGTCACATTTGCCTGTTTTCTTCTAAACCTCATTCTGCCGACCTAATCTTGGAAGTAGCCAAGCAGGAGTAAGGAAGAGGTGTAGAAAGAGGGAAAGAACAAAGCATGCCCCTTCACCAAGCATCTTAAATGTCAGTGGCTTGGGAAAACAATAAAGCCTATGATGTTTAGTCCATGCAATAAACTTAAGATAAATTTTTAAGTAACGGAGTCTGTATCCTTACTAAATGTTAGCAGTAGAAGTAAAGGGAGAGGAACTTGATGGACTTCTTTGTCCTGTGTCTTCAGCATCTAAAATCCAACCTTGTACAAGGTTGAATCTCAATAAATAAGTAAATAAGAGTATTCAAGAAAGAACTAAATCAAGTACCAGACCAACAAGAAAGCAAATTACACACTGAGCTCATTTTAAAAAAAATTCTACTTGTCTCTAATGCTTCTTATAATAATTGACTAAAAGTTAAAAAATGTCAGTCAGCCATGGGTTTTATCTAAATCATTAAAGAAGTTTTATTCCTATCCCTCACTCCCACACTTACATATATTCAAATATAGTGAATCAGCTGCCTCTTTTCTTTTCCTTTTTGGACTAACTGTTTAATGGAATAACTAGATAGCGTGGTTTCACATCATCACAGCCAAGTGTGCAGTAATTACAAAGACGATTTCAAATGGTATTTACATTTAACAACATGCATAAACTTTGCCATATGTTTTCTACCCTTGTCAACTTGTTTGTGTGGCATTTTATCTGCAGGCAACAGCTTTGTTCCTCATGGCTGGAGTCACATACTATGAAAACAAGAGGAATGAAAGGTGGGGAGAAACTGCTCATGGAACTGACATGTGCGTAAGGCAGCATCTCACAATGAGACTCTGGAGAGTTAATTTCGGGAAAACTCACAACACATCCAAAGAGACACACCTAGCATATTGTTCTCCGAAATCCCTTTCCAGAATTTTGAACGGAGGGTATCCAACTCCCAGTGGCAGCTGACTAGGGGAAGCTTCTTTGTGTGTGGGAACACATACCACCTTATGCATTTGATTTTTTCCCCAGAAAGTACCCTCTCCTCAAAAAATGTCAACAGTTCTTACCTTTAGTGAGAGGGACTAGTGAGATAAAGAGTGAGATTTTGCTCTATGTTTTATAACTACCCATACTGATTATATATTTTTCCTTTCAAGTTCTAGGATTGTTTTAAGATTAAATGAAGATACTAAAGTCTCTTGGGTTAGGGTGATGATAATTTCTAGTTCTACATTTGCAACTTTCTTAAATGAGTAGAAGCTTTATATGGAGAGGGATTCAAAATGTAAAGGAAACAAGCATTGTTTATAACTGTGTCCTGTCTTCCAGTGAGGGAGAGAGGAACGATAATTAACTACAACAAGAAGTTAAGTTTTCACCACCTCAATCAGAGTTTCAGTGAAAAAGGATGAGTATATCCTTATGGGCCCTTGTTTGTGTTCTTTTCCCATCACTGGAGGGATATTACTTCCTTTATCTGGCCACAAAAAAATGCAATGCAACAGCATTTAGTGAGTACGTATCCTGTTGTCATAGCCTGTCCAAAGAAAAGGCGTTAGACACTTTTACCTAAAGGACCATTCGTTTGCAGCACTATCAGTAAGACTGAACAGGTCACTTAGGTTTGAGCTCTCAGGGACAAGCAATCCAGGCATCCTTTTAAGAGGTTCAGATAACTGTACAACAACTGAAACAAAGAAAGAAGTCCTTGAAGAAGGACTCAGCTGTGAGTCATCACCAGCTAACTCCCCCTGCCTTCCACTCACAACTGGGGAGATAAGAGTGTTGGTCCCAAAGGATGGATTGGGTAGCACTCATAGCATCCTCTATAAAGGATGGCTCAAGTACTGGGAAATGTACCGAGTGCTGATGAATCTCTCTTTGGATACTTTCATCTCTCAAACTGGACTGTGCTGGATATATTTTTTAATGATAGTTAAAATCCCATAAAGTTTATCTTTCAGAAATACTTGGTCAGAAAATACCTTTCAGAAAAATTGAAAACTATTTTTCTGAATGATAGACACAAGCAAAATTCACTAACTGCTCCCACAATTAAAAAAAAAAAAAAAAAAAGACCAGGAGGAAACAGTGTGTGGATGGGGAAAAACACATTTCCTATACTGTTCTCAGTAAATTAACTGATATATCTAGTACTGAATCAGTAGGGACTCTTGACTGCAAGCAATAGAAACTAAATCTGACTGATTTACACAGAAAAAAATAATTTAAATTTTATAAAATTTAAAATATTTTATATTTGAAGTATATAAATATTTGGGGGTAACTCACAAAATGTCTGAGAAATGTGAATACAGGCAGCTGCAAGCACATCCCAAACCACACTCTAGGATCCCCACGGCCAGGGCGTCGCAGCTGCTGCCCCCAGGCACTGGACGCAGACCCACTTTGGTTCCAGAACCTCTCCCACAGCGCTGCTGGTGCCGCTCTACCACTGCCTGTGGAAGCTGGGGTTGGTCTCCACGTCTCAAGGCCCCAGAACAAATTCTCTCCTGCCTCTGTCTTTCTGTACAACTAGCTCCAGATTCAGCTTCCAATTGTTGGAACCTACATCCTCTGCCTAAAATATTGAAAATCTGTTTTCCAGCTTAGAGAGTGGTAGGTTGGCTTTACTTCTTAACATGACTTATATGGAAGAGAGTTTATCACATGAAGGAGGCAGTTTAAAGGCTGAAAAGCTCAATAAAATGACAAATTTCTACTGTAATACCAAAGAAAAAGTGCCACTTTGTAAAAGCCCTCCATTTGTAGCATGGATGCTCATGACTCCAAGGTTAATTTCCTATATTTCTGTGGTTTTTATACTCCTAAGTCTCATGTAGACCACTTTGGTAATTAGTATATTCATGAAATTATCTACAATTTAAAAATAGTTTGGTTGCATTGATTTTAAAAGGCCACATTGAAAATAAAATAAAAATAAAATTCCTTGTGGAGGGTTACACACCAGAACGCTAAAGATGAGCCAGGTTTAAGGCACGGATGCTGGGTCCCTGAACGTGATACTAAAGGCGTGCATCCTCTTTGTGGTTTCTAAGGATAACCACTTGTTACTTGTTCAAATTGAATTGTTCTAGCAAACAACATGAAAGTTGCCTTACTTGAACTCCACGGAGCAAATTGAAAAGCCAAATGGGACTTCTATTGAGTACCGTAATGGGACGGCTTCCAATAGAGCCCACATCAGTTGACAATGTTCACTGGTAACTCGATTCAAAAGTTACCTAATGGAGTTCTGCTGTGAGGCAAGGAATTCAAATGAAGTACTTGAGCATGACCAAAAGGATTTGTGCTAAGAGCTGATTTATTACTTTTCAGTGCCTCTCTAAGTAATTTTCTTTGCCTATCACTATGATATATTTGCTAGCTGCTATGGAAGCCCCAAAGAGGAGATGAGGCACTAACACCTGGTGGAGTTGTAGGATCATAGCAGCAAAAGCAGAAAGGTTAGAAGCAACCAGGCTAAAGAAATAGTCTTGCACAGGTTATGGTCTGTTTTGGAGGGTTTTTTTTTAATTGTTGTTTGCCTTTACCTTGGGAGATGTTTTGCTTAGAAACTTAGAACTGCTCCCCTCTCTGCCCAAGGAGGATCTAGCTGGTGTGAGCAAATTAATTCCCTCCCTTCCAAGAAGTATTTTGCTATGAATAATGCACACCCACATTTTGACCCAAGCTTTCAGAATTTTTTTTAAATTTTTAATTCAATTTTTGTATTTAAATTTAGATACTAATTTTATATTATAGAGAAATTTTAGCATTTATTTTTGAACATATCATTGTACAAGAAATTTTGTGTAACAAATAATTATAAAACACAAGAACAGATACAAGGTATTTCAAGTACTACCCATATATTAATACACAACCTGATTTTTCCCTCAAAAATTTGGGCAAAAAAGTACACATTATGCATGGCAAAATATGGTAATTCCCAAATTTTAGAAAAAAAAATCTTTCTTCTAAATTTCCAAAGGTAGCTTTTGTTTCCTCTTATCATAATATACATATATATATGGACTGCAATGGAAGGTCGGCTACCTTCTATAGCTAAGAGATTTTCATGGGGTTCCACCAGTTCATCAGGGGACGGCATTGGCATTCAGAGAAAAAAGATCCCTAAGACTAATGACTAATGGGTACCCTTTCATCACCATTTCATCCATGTGTGTGCATCTTCCCTGTAAACCTAGGATGTGCATTTAGGAGGAGGAAGTTGGAAGAAGTTGTAACGAGACAGCACAGAATTAAAGTGATTGATCTGACCTCTGTATCTACTTTCCTACAAAATAGAAACTATGACCATGACACAGAAAACAGGAAAGCCACTCTACTCTGACTTTCCATTTCATACTTGTCAACTGAAAATTCAATGAGTTACCACATAAGCAGGCTGACACTGCCAGGCCATTTAAATGTTTGCTGCTAGCCCTGAAAAGATTGTTTCCTGTTCAAAAAACTGACTTCCTAACAACTAAAGCCTCCCCAACAATGGAGTAGTGATCTGCGAACCCCTATCCCCAGCAGATTTGTAGCAGAGGCTGAATGGAGGAAGGTCCCACAACCTAACAAAGGCTCTCGGCTAATGAATTAATGATGGATAGTAGTCAGTGGTCTGCAGAATGCCTTCTAACCCTAAGGCTCGGTAATTATAAAATCCAGCTGTTAGAAATAGAGAGGCATTCACGCCAAATAGTCGCCAGATGAAAGAGATAATGAAGACAAACATCTATGACAGGGTGGAGCTTGAAGAACTAGCTCAAAATCAATACCTCAGTTACTGAGTGATGGGTGGCAGAGATACTTGCCAGGGAATTGCTGACCTCTCCCTGGCAGGTCAACCTCTCTGATTTTTATGTATGTCTATTTGGCAGCCATCCTAAAATAACCATTGCCAGACTTCCTTTGTAATTCTTCTATTTAACTTGCATTTTTATACAAGAAAATGCATTATATCAGTATAAATTTAGCTCTCTTGTCAAGAAAATTTTACAAAGAAGTCCTGTATTTTTAATTATACTGAAAAATAACTGGTACTATTTAATAAGCCCAATATAGCCTTGCAATTTTTAGGGGATGTCTTGAGAGTGGAAATATTAGAAAAGAGTATTTATTTCTAAACAGTCAGAAGTAGTATATTGAAATATGTGAGGATCATCTCTTTGAGTAAAAATGTAACATTCCTTCTTTGTGGCTCCACTGGTATTGCTTACGTATGTACGTATGATTTATTTATTTTTTGCCAGCAGATTGACAAGGTAAGAAGGACTAAAGTGTGCTAAGGGTTCTGACTGAATTTTGTCATACTAGGAAGCCAGTATTAAAAACTTTTCTTTTCTTTTTTTTTTCCCCAGTAGCCATTTCTCGCCCAAGTAGTATTCAGGAATGAGATACCAACTAAAAGGCGGTTGTGCATTCTGCCCTCTAACTCTCTCAGAATCACTTTGATTGCTCTTCCAAATCCATGGGCTCCTGGGAGCAGGGGTCCTTTTATTCTTGCTTTGATGCAACATTAAAAACTGTTCCGAATTTCAACTTTCAATCTAAATTTTTAATCTCTTGTTGAGGCTTCAAATATCTTTTCCTATTCATTAGGCAACATCTTTAAACTGCATTTCCCTGTAATTTGTAGCTCATTTAACATTATCACTTGAAATTACTCTGAGCTGTGGTTAGTTCCAAAGATTTCCCACAAAATAATGTGGCATTGCCCTCCTCAGTTAAGGACACAAGTGGTTTCAACAAATAGAATGGGAATTATGAGCAGCATGAACTTTGAAATCATGCATATACAAGCAAGAGCAAGCATATTCAAAATATGTAAGAATTCTTCTAGTATCTGATTTCCATCATTGATAGTAATTGTGGAAATATTATTCTTATGCGAAGACTTTTACAGAAGACAAACGATTCCCTCCAGCATTTTCTCTGAAGAACTATTATAGTTGCATTTAGTTATTGGAATCCATGAACCCCTTGCAGGCTCTTTATATAGAATACCTGCAATTGCCGAATCTTTGCTATGTATACCTCCTTTAATTCTGTATTTGAAGTTGAAATTGCTTCACCAGGGTTAAGGAAGGAGTCTAGCAGAACTAAGACAGCCTTAGTCATGTCAACTTATTATTTTTTAATTAAATTTATTGGGGTGGCATTGATTCATAAGATTATATAGGTTTCAAGTGTACATTTTTATGATACATGATCTGTATATTGCAGTGTGTGCCCACCACCCAAAGTCAAATCATCTTCCATCAGCATATATTTGGAATATATTCAAATATATGGAAATTAGGAATATGTGAGAGAGAACTTAAACATAGAACAACTGAATCCATTTAGACTGTGATTTTGGCATTAATGACAATTGGTGGAGAAATAGATTAGGGGTGGGTGAGGGCAGAATGAAGATGATGCAATTTCTTTGTAGCTATAAAAATGGCTAGTTGACAGCATCTCTCCTGGTTGTCTAGAGAGTAAGTCCTATTTAATTGGGGCATCATTTTCACCCTCTTTGGGAGACTCACAGAGAGGCATCTGTAGGGTGATGTACTTACTACCCACCCCTCTTTTCTGCACACACTTCTCTGCCAATCACGTCTGGCCCTTCTCATTAGTTGCCATTGCTCTGTGGCATCACAGTCAACTTCTTTTTTTGTTCCAACTTGAAATCCTTGCCTAATTAGTACCTCTTACTCTTTCTTTGCTTCAGGTTTATGTACAGTTGTCATAAGATTAAATGAAAAAATGAGTGAGGACACTGGTCCCAGCGCCAGAAGTAAGGGATTGGGGAATACTAGCTGTATGGTCACCACCAGCAGCCTTCTTAGTCCTTCCTCCTTTACAATGGTTTCTGCACTCTATTATAAAAATATTAGTGGCAGTTCCATTCATCAAGGTACATAAATATGAATATCTAATTATATTTATTTACCAAAAATTATTTGGAAGAACTGAGTCCCACGAGGGACATGGATTGAGCACAGATAGAAAACAGTGTACATTGGAGAAGATATATCAAAATATTTTCCACAAAATTGAGTGGAAAATATGACTGAGATACCTTTTACAGTAAGTAGTGTCATATATGATAGTGAGGCATTTCCTTTGCGGACATAGCCTACATTCACTGCACTTTTTCCTCTTTAATTTCCCTCTTATATTCTCTGAATATTCTTAACTAATCATTGACATCAGCAATTTTTGTTTGTGCACCCTTCAGAAAGGGCTAATAAGATAATTTTTAATAAAGCAAAAAAAAAAGAATGCAATTCCAGATGAATGCACATAGGAACTAAAGGAGACATTTCCTACAGTGGTACCAAATGGGTATCAGGCGGGAGGTTTCGGTGTGGTCCTTTCCATCCACTCTCCTTCAAGTTTGTTTTCAGTGAGCCTTCTGTCACTATAGCCTTAGTCCTGTGTGACTCCAGACAGGGATGTAAATCTGATGAAAGTTATCTTTGGCAGGAGTACCTTCCAATTTAATTACCTCCTCTCTTCTGTGGTCACTTCTTCCTCCTAAGTCTAGCAACTTAGGTTAATAGTCATTTTTGGCAACATGCATCCATTTCTCTTCACAGTAGAACTTTTTTTTAAGAGGAAAATTAATTTTTTAAAAGAACTTATTTATTTATTTTTAGAGAGAGGGGAAGGGAAGGAGAAAGAGAGGTGAACATCGATGTGTGGTTGCCTCTTGTGCGCCCTCTACTGGGGACCTGGCCTGCAACCCAGTCATGTGCTCTGACTGGGAATCGAACCGGCAACTTCAACTTTTTGCTTCTCAGTCAGGTGCTCAATCTACCAAGGTACACAAGCTAGGGCACTTTGCAGTAGAACTTTAAACCAACAAACTATTTTTCTAAATAGTTCAAATGTCCCCCAAAAGAGAGATTTTGACAATATCTATTACAGGTTATAGGTATCACACAGGTTCTAACAACAGGTCTCTATAAAGTCCCCTAGTCAATTCAGTGGACAATGAAATAGATGTCTACCTGCAGTCATATGCTCTCTTTGACCTGATCAGCTGTGATACAGTAGGGGGCAGATCTTAGTGATTGCTGGTAAAAACCAATAAAACTTAAATAAATAGTGCTAAATGAAAGAAGCCAATTTAAAAAGGCTATATACTGTATAATTTCAACTATATGACATTCTGTAAGAGCAAAACTATGAAACCAATAAACAGATCAATATTTGCCAGGGGTTAAGGTACATGAAGAGGCAGAGCACAATGAATTTCAGTGTAGCAAAACATTCTGTATGATACCGTAAGAGTGGATACATGCCATTATACATTTGTCCAAACCCATACAATGTACAACACCAAGAGTGAAACCTCATGTAAACTATAGCTTTTCTTAGTAATAATGTATAAATACTGGCTCATCAATTGTAATAAATGTATAACATTAGTGCACAATGTTAATGTTAAGATAGTCATGAGCAATGAAGAGGTTTATGAGAACTCTGTACTTCCTGATAAGGTCTCTAACTCTACTCTAAAAACTAAAGTCTACCAATTCTAAAAAATGGAGGAGTAAGACAGACAAAAAATGTAAGCAGGAGAGAAATGCAAAGGACAATAAAGTCTACAAAGGATGTCTCTCAAACACTTCTCTTTCTAGAGGACTAAGTTTCTTAATAAAAAGTGCTGAACTATGCAATTAATGTAAGTTTAAAACCAACAATACTGGGAAGTCCAATCACACCTCAGCAATCCCACACCAGCAAATAAGAATCTGAAACTATATCTTAAGGATACTAGCAGCTTTGGACTGAAAATGCTAGTAAAAAACAAAATTGCTGAGACGTTTAAATATATTTGTTTGTTCTCACATAAAATTAAACAGATTGGTTTTTATCTGAAAATATAATGGAATTAGTAATCAAGGATAATTTTCTAAAAAAAAAAGAAGTACCCAAACGCATATAGTAATCAAAAGCAAGAGAAACAACCACAACTAGAAAGCGGCCACACACAGACTAAAATGCAGTCTCCTGTCTCTTAGTTCTTTTTCCCACATCATAAGTGGAAAATAAGGCTGGGAAAGTGGTGTAAGCTGATGAAAAGTAAATAAAAGTAGAAAAGTCTTAATTACAGAGAAATAGTATTTTGAACAAAATTATTACAAAGCAAGAGAAGTCAGGACAGATGGGAGTGCAGGACAAGCGGCCATGTCAACAAGCCCCCACTTGATGTTATCATTAAAAAATCAGACCATGAGATGTAATAAGGAAGGCACATTAACAAGATTATGGAATAGATACCAGTACTTTTCACCCATAAGGAGATCTGGGAGCTCATGAAAGACAAGAATCGCAATTTGTCTGAAATTTGCGAAAAGTCCTTGAGAACTTATGCAGGGAGTACCTTTTAAAACAAAGTAGAGTCAAAAGAAATAATAGCTTGTAGGAAATGAGAAATAATTAAGATATATTAAGAAAAACCATTTGTAAGAGAACATAAAAGAGACTTCTTTAGCCAACAGATAGGATATTATTTAGAAAAAAAGAACAGAATCATTTCCCACCATTTTACTACAGAAAAGATGTAATATCATATAACTCTATTCTTTCCAAATAAAAATTGCAGCTCCAGGGAATTCCTGCAAAGTAGGGTTTCCGGACTGACAAACCTGTGGGGGCAGCAGTGGAGTGAGTGAGAATACACTTCACGTAGCACACTATAAGAAGAAAAAAACAATTGTTCATATTAAATAATGGTCTCTCCATTATTTTGTACCAGTCACTAAAAACTAAAATTCAAGTTAACTGGCTTTATCACTAACAGACAGACAAAATATATGGATAAGACTAAATAAAAACAGGGCTCCAGCTTCCATATAGAAAAATAGAAAAGTATCGGTCTCACTCTATGAAGCAGAAGAAACATGGAAAATGTACACATCAGCTTTTCTTGAACCTGTCAGGGACTTACAGTCACAGAGCAACGAATGTGCCTGAAATCTAAGAAAAACATCCACCTTTCAGAGAGAGGATTCAGTGCTGCTTACCCAGAGCAGAGGTCTGGAGAAAGGCAAGGGTATCTTGCAAGCAGGAAGCTTTCAGCTAAAATGTTTGTAATTTTTTTAAGTTCAAGAGTTAAAAAAAAAAGAAAATCTTACCTTTTGCAACGTCATGCATGGACCTGGAGAGTATTATGCTGAGTGAAATAAGCCAGTCAGAGAAAGACAAATACCATATGATCTCACTTATATGTGGAATCTAATGAACAAAATAAATGGATAAACAAAACAGAAACAGAGGCATGGACACATGAAATGGACTGACAGCTATCAGAGGGGAGGGAGTTGGGGAACTGGGTGAAAGAAGGTGGCGGGATTAAGCAAAAAAAAAAAATGCATATATACATAACCCCTAGACACAGACAACAGTATGGTGATGGCCAGAGTGAAAGGGGGAGGATAGGGGAGGTGGGCGAAGGGGGGAGAAATGGGAATGAAAAGAGGCATTCTTTGGGTAATCAGCACACGATATAGTGTGCAGATGATAATTTATTGAGTTGTACACTTGAAACCTATATGGTTTTGTGAACCAATGCCAGCCCCCCAAATTTAATCAAAACAGAGTAGCTAATGGGAGAGCAGAGAACCTTAGTAACCAAAGACACCAGGAAATTTCACAGCAACTTGCAAGCTCTTCTCCCTAGACCTCACAGTGTGCTAGCCCAAAAATAAAACAAAAAACAAAAAGTAAAAACTGGAAATGCAAGAAGCTTCCCTGGTGGGGCTGTCTGAGGAAGAAGAGCAAACACTACTATGGAAAAGGCATGAAGTCTAGGCTGCAACTTTCTTTTTTTATTATTTTTATTGATTTTTCATTATAATTTAGTCCCCTTATAACCGTCTCCCCCCCCACAATTGCTACACTGTTGTCTATGTCCATGAGGCCTTTTTCCTTTTTGCTCAATCCCTCCACCCCCTACCCGCCACCCCCATTAGCTGTCATCCTGCTCTCTATGTATAAATCTGTCTCTCTTTTGCGTATTAGTTCAATTTGTTCATTAGATTTTACATATGAGTGAAATCATATGATATTTGTCTTTCTCTGACTGGCTAATTTCACTGAGCATAATGTTCTCCATGTCCATCCGTACTGTCACAAAAGGGTAAAATTTTCTTCTTTTCTACAGCCAAGTAGTATTTCATTCTGCAAATGTCCCATACTTGTTTCATCCACTCATCTACTAATGGACACTTCAGTAGCTTCCATATCTTGGTGATTGTAAATAACACTGCAATAAACATAGGTGTGCTTATGTTTTTTCTAGTGTTTTAGGTTCCTTCAGATATATTCCCAAAAGTGGGGTCATTGGGTCAAAAGTGAGGTCCATTTTTAATTTTTTAAAGGAATTCCATATTGCTTTCCATGGGGGCTGCACCAATCTGCAGCCTCACCAACAGAGCAAAAGTTTCCCTTTCTCCACATCCTCACTAGCCCTTTCGTTTGTTGATTTATTGATTGTAGCCAATCCAACAGGTTTGAGATGGTATCTCATTGTGGTTTTAATTTGCATCTCTCTGATGATTAGTGATGTTGAGCATCTTTTCATATTCTATGGGCCATCTGTATGTCCTCTTTCTTCCTTTAGGAGCAGAAACCTTGAGCAACTCCAGGAGAAGTGGCAAAAACTGTCACCCATTGGGTATATGTGAAGACTCACCGAGGCTGGAACAAAGAAACAGAAAAAAATCCCCTCTGTCTCTGGGTGAGAGGTGGACAACTGTACTGGACCCAGGCGTGCAGGAAGGGCAAGGTTACTGAGAAAATTCCACTCCCAAGATCAGGGGACACAGATGCTGCCTAAGACTGAGGATGAAGTAGGAAAACATCCTATCTACTCCACAATAGGGTCACAAGCATGGAGTAACTAGAGTATCAGAAATCTGCTGGAAGGACAGAGGAAAATTTTTGAGAGACTCTATCTGAAGTGCAGACTCATAGAAAAGCTTAAAGTTAGAAGGGTACTATGGGTAACCACAGCAACAACAAAGGCCCCAAAGAGCTAGGGTTTAACAAGGATGCAAGACTCATGCTTAGTATACAGAAATCACTTTTATTTCTATGTATGAGCAATGGACAATTAAAAATTAGTTTTAAAAACTATAATTTCAGTAAAATCACTTTTATTTCTACGTTTAACAATGGGCAATTGAAAATTGAAGTTTTAAAAAGTATGATTTTAATAACATCAAAAAATTAAATACCTAGGTATAAATTAAAATATGTGCAAGCACTCTAAAAATGTAACCTATAAAACACTAAGGAGAGAAATTGAGAAGATCTGAAAAATGCAGAGGGATGTTATCTTCATGATTTGGAAGAGTCACTATTCTTAAGATATCAATTTTCTCCAAACTTCACTACAGACTCAATGCAAAATTAATTAAAATCTAAATGGGATTTTTTTTCTGCAGAAATTAAAAAACTGATTCTAAAATTTATTAGACAAATAATTTAGAATAGCTAAAAAAGTTTGAAAGAGAAGAGTAGCATTGGAGAACCCATTATTTTCAGACTTAGGATGAAGCTACACTGATCAAGCTGTAGTCTGATGAAAGCCAAAGCCAAAGACCCACTGAACAGAAGAGAGTCGAGAAGAAAACACAGGAGAAATCACTGTGACCTTTGGTTAGGCAACAATTTCTTATGTTCTAAAAACACAAACTACATAAGTTCATTGGATTTCATTAATGTTGAAAACTTCTATTGTTATTAAGAAAATTTAAAAAAGCTCTACATGGTAAGAAAATGTTTACAATACACATATCTGATAAAGGATTTTTTTTCTAGGCTATGTAAAGAACTCTCAAAACTTCACGGTTTTGAAAACAACCCAATGTTTAAAAAGGGGTCCAAAGATTTGAGCAGACAGACATGTCAAATATGAGCAAGGGCAGCTTAGTGGAATAAGTGTGTAAAGTGCCAAGTTGACTATTTCAAAAGTCAGCTTTTATATTTGGATGTACATGTTGTGTCATTCTCATTGTTGTGTATCTAAACCTCAACCATTACAATTCTCATGAAGAGTTTGGAGCAGGGCTTTTTTAGTTTTGCTATAAACAAAAGAAACCACCTCTAATTCAGCTGGTGACCAGCCGTAGCTCCTAGCTGCCTTACACTGCACGTGCCCGTAGCCAGCCAGTGACTCTCATTTTGCATTCATGTATAGTCTCTGCCCAATTACCCACACTAATGGGGCGGGTCGGTGGTGCAGATAATCTCCTGTAGCAGCTCACACAAACCCATTTCCTTTTTTCTGTTTTGGATTGCAGTCTACGACTAATTTTGTGGAGGACATACCTTCATTTGCACAGGTGGCTTAGGCTATGGTCAGAAGTAGTGTGTGTGCTCCCAGACGCGCTGCCTGAAGTGCAGGGAGTGATCCAAGAGCAGGCAGGGCCATCACAGCAGCTGGCTCGGTGGGTCATAGCTGATAATTAGCAAAACTGCACCAACAATAGTTAAAAATGAAAGTTGCCTTATGCAGTTTATTAAATTTTCTTTTTGCTTGTCTGACATCGATACACTGACTACTTTACATTTTCCTATATGTACGTCATATGCTCAGCCAAACTGGAGCATACTTTTAGTCATTCATTGATGCATTCATTTATTCACACATTTGTTTAATAAAAATATATTGGGTACCTTCTGCTGATCATTTTCCTAGGCATTCGACAGAATAATAAAAAAATATATACCTTAATCTTCTCCTGATATACATTTTTTCTAACATAATGTTTTATGCTGGAAATTAATTAGCTTGCCTTCTTCCCTGGACTCTTTGCAGCATCCGTGTTTTTCAAAGACTGCTGATTTCCACTTAGATATCATGTCGTTCTAGAGACATGGCTCTTCCCTGCGATCTAGGAGTCGAGCATGTGATCCCGGCCAGGACAATCAGAGCGAATCCCAGGACTTCTGCGAGGAATCCCAGGGCATGTGTGCTCCGCTCTGCTCTGCACTCTGAGGAATGAGTGTGCAAGTGTGCAAACTGTTTCAGTGACTGTGCTACCACGAAAGGAGGCTTCGGACCTGCGGCCAAAGTTGATCCACAAAGAGCAAAACTATACTGAAGAGTTTGGTTTGAGACTCTGATCAAGTTCTTCCTTTAAGACTTTTTAATTACACGAAAAAATTATTCTGACACAGAATATCTATCACTTAGAAATAAAAACATTACAATTGATAAATTATCTTTGCCTTGTAAAACAGTATTGATACCTCAAGAAACATCTTAAACGTTTTCTTGATCCCTGAGACAGTCCCTGCGTATTCCAGGTGAAAGGCATTCTTGGGCCCATGGACTGAAATCGGAATGTGGGTTCTTTCAACAGCACAATGTTGTAGCCTTGACCTGAAGGAAGGTAAGATTTTGGCTTTTTCTACTGAACTTTCCAGACACTTTGCATAAAACTTTTTTTATTAGGCCTTGCATTCTACTCTGTTTTAAGATTATTGCTGTATTTATATTCTCCCTCCTTCTACACTGTAGTCCTTTAATTGAATTGTCCCTGCTGAACTTCATTTGTTTTCTCTTCCAGCTTGCCTCAGTAATTTTAAAATTTAGTGCCAATCAGCCTGCCACCAGGCTCTCCACCCAACGTAATGTCATTAGAGGACAAAAATAGCTCATCATCTGTGTCATAACCCAAGATCAATACTTCAATGGGGGTTACAGTAAAACTCCCAGTAAATTACACATCAGAGTTAGCTATTTAAATATTACATTTTCACTTTAGGTCACCCACAAGTGAGTCAAAATGAAGAAGAATGAACCTGGGTTTAAGGGCCAAATCCATTACCTACTAGCTATCTGTATTTTAGCAAGACATTTAACCTCTCTGAGCCTCATGTTACCCATTGAAACAATGGGGGTTATATGTAAACTGTTCGGTTTCTTTTGTAAACTATAAAATGTCATACAACTTTAACGCTTCTAATTTTTTATTCAACAATATTTTTGAACATCTAAGTGTCTAGTCAACATGAAAGCCATCAGGGATACAGAAATAAATTCTGTCAATGAATCCATTCAGGGAAAATAGTAAGTAAAGGAAAATTAAAATTCAGACAGACACAGCATGGAAAATGTCTTCACTGGTTATGACACAGGCTGCCAGCCATTCATGCATTTTATAAAAATGTATTTCTTCTTCCTATTGTACCACATTTCCTAGCCTCACTTACAAATAAGTGACCATATGACTGAGGTACAGGGTATGGAAACAAAAGTCAAAGTGAAAAGTACCATTTCCAGGTCAAATAAATTAAAAATGGATATGTATCCTTTCACAATGTTTTTCTCTTTGACATGCTAAATGCAAATATAATAATAGTATATTATCACTTTCACCATCACCATCTTCGACAAGCCACTATCACCTCACACGGGGTTATCACAGCAGCCTAGTAAGTAATCTCCTAACTTCAACCTCTGCTTTCTTACTGTCTATTCACAATGTAGCTGCCCAAGCCATCCTCTGTTATCCACAACCCAATATGACAGGGCCTCTTATGTTTTCAACCTAATTTTTATTATTCCCCCTTCATGGACTGTTCCAGATTCCCTTGTTTTCTTGCAATTCTTTAAGCACTCAAGATAGATTTATCCCACAGGGCCTTTACACTTACTTTCCCTTATGCCTGATCTGTTTTTCCCTGAGGTATCCTCATGGAATGGTCCCTTACTTTCTTCAATTTTTGCTCAAAAGTCACTTATTTAATGAGATCTTTGCGGGCCATCATATTATAAAGGAAACCCCTGAGTAGTTCTTATTTCTCTTCCCTGAACTATTTTTTTTGTCCTTGTCACTCCTCCTTAGCTAACATTTTATATAGTTTATTTATTTACTTTATTGGGTATCTCATCCACTGGAATATAAGACCTAGGAAGGTGAATGTTGGTTTGCTTTCTTAACCTCTGTATCATCAGAACATAATGTCTGGTACGTAAGAGTATTTCAAGAAAATTTGTTGTAAATAAATGACTAGGTTTTTTTTTTTCTCATCTTGAACTAATTTAGAAAGCTGAATAAAGCCTAGTCAGGTAAAGAATAGGAGATGGATAGCAATATAGTATAAATTACATGGATAAAAAAGGTAGTGTTGCATATTTGGGTAACCTGATACTAGATGACCATGATCAGATCACAAGTTGCTGTCTGAGGAGTGCTGAGAAAGAGGCTAAAGACTTAAGCTGAACCTCTGTTATGAGGACTTTTCACCCTTGTTCATGCTAAGGACACAGATTTTATTCTGGAGTTGATGGAGAGCCACTGGAGGGCTTCCAGGTAGTGTGAATAGCAATAGCAAGATTTACACTTTGGAAAAATTACTCTGACAGCATCATGGAGGATGCAGTGCAGGGCAGCAAGGCCAAGGCAGGAGAATAATGAATACATTGGTGAAGTGGCCCTGGATGAAAATGCTAAGGTAGCCTGAAGTGAGAAAAGGGCAACAGTTTTCCATATATTTATGAGATAGAAATAACAGAACCTGGTAACTAACCAAAAGTGAAGATTAGGGTATAGGAATGAATTCAGGATAAAGGATTGGGATGACACAGACGTTGTGAACTTTCTCAGATTTTTCCCAATTACCTACTCCTTTCTCTCCCTGGGTTGTTGCTCTACCGGGGGAGGCAAGCTGACTTTCTGATTGACCATCAAGTGCCAGGATAATGCAGTCTGGAAGTTAGTTCCTGATGGGGTGAATACTGAGCGATGGAAAATGTAGACTATGAAAAGAACCAGGCAGATAATTTCCTTCTCTATTCTCTCTTCTGCAGAACACTTCAAGGCACGGTGTCTGCTTGCAATAAGTTCAGAGAAGTTCTACCTACCTAAAGAATACCCATTATTAGAGACTTTCTGTATCCTTTTATAGTACATTGTAAATATGGGACCAAAATAGTAATGCATCGTAATTACATAGCTGACATCCTTCCTTGCCTCATGTTCCTTTTGTCCTCATCCTCACCATCCTGGAATCAAATAAAGTTTTAACACTTTAGTCTTCATCTCAGGATCTGTTCTGTACAGTCCCTAGAATTGTCTCAGACAGACAAATTCTAGTGTTTTAACTTGGAGATTGTGTGGTTTCATTTGGGCTTAGTGAGCAGGTTAACAAACTCCATATCCATAATGTTGAACATGTAGGGCTAGAGCAGCATGCAAGTCAATATTGTGTAGTCTGCTCTGGAGTTTATGGAAAAAATATCCAAATGAGAGGTACAAATTTGGAAATAGTCAGCATGAAGATTTTGCTGGAGGTTAGCGTGGAGGGTATGCTATGGTCCAAATGTTTGTGTCTATACAAAGTGCATATGTTGAAATCATAATGCACAATTGATGGTATAAAGAGATGGAGACCCTGAGAGGTGCTCAAGTTATGAGGGCAGGGCCCTCATGAAGGAGATCAGTGCCTTTATAAAAGGGACCCCAGGGAGCTCCCACACCTCTTCACCCATGTGAGGACCCAATGAGAAATCTGCAACCTGGAAAAGAAGAGGGAGGCCCTCACTTGACCATGTGGCACTCTGATCACAGATTATCAGCTTCCAGAACTGTGAAAAATACATTTCTGCTGTTTATAAGCTACCTAGTCTATGGTATTTTGTTACAGTAACCCTAATAGACTAGGTAGGACATGGTAAGATGGGAAAACAGTTATGGAGTATAAATCTGTAAGAGCTAAGTAGAGACTGAGAAGGATTCACCCAGCCTACAGAAGAAAAGGAAAATAATGGTTCAATGGTTAAAGGGGAGAGTGTTGCAAAAGGGTCAAAGTCCACAATAGTGTCAGACACGGTTGAGATGGCAAAGAATATTGAAAAATTAATTTTGTGATTAGTCTACTACTGTTGATATTATTGGGAGCTCTTTCCATGGAATGGATGTGTCAAAAAGCAACTGCAGTGGGTTAAGCAGTGTCACGGAGGTTGCAAAGCAGAAAAGATTATGAATTATTCCTATAAAAGATACATTTAGAAGGAAAAGTAGTCACAGGCATTTTTGCCCTGGAGACAAATTTTACTGTCAGCATGGCTTTCTGAATAATACAAAACAGTGGCATTTAAAAATTATGCAAAGCTTATTACAGACATCATCCTTCTATAGACATTGCTAGTTTTAAAACCAGTTATTTTGTTAGCTAGAAGACATTGCAAATCACATATAAGCATTACACTGGAGTTACTGTATATACTGACACTATTGTAATAAAGTAATGTGGAATTAAGATTAATTTTTCACCAAAAATAGAACTAATTCTGGAAGGCATTCTCCATATAATACAACTTCTGTATTTTTCCTTCCATTGTTACAGAGCAAAAAAAACAACCATTCTGGCAGAGCTACAACAAATATTTATAAACAACAATAAAGCAGAGGGAATTTCATTAAATTCTAAAACCCTGCTGATCTGTACAATAACAAATTTTGGTCCAGCAGTAGCCATAACCATAAATATTCAGTTTATAAAGATTTCATACTTAAAGGCTGATCTACAAATAATTTATTTAGAAGTTTAAGAAGATTAAGAAGTTTATATTGTTACTAAAACTTTCTAAATCAAGGTGCTGATCATTTTAAGAGAAATACAGTCATGTAGGATTTAAAAAGTTAGCTGATGATCTCAAGAAAAAATAATGAGCAAAAAGCAGGATACCTGGCTATGCTTTCACCAATAGATTAGGGAGAAAAATCAGAATTTATATTTAAATCACATTACTTATAATTTGATAGTTATGTTAATGGAGATATAAGGCCTATAGGTCTCCAGATAATTTCCTTTAATATCTCGATAAAAATACAGCGCTCAGTCCACTGAGCCACACTAGCCAGGAGAAAAAGGAAAAAGAAAAAAATAGTGTAAGCCCCCATCAGAATTGACCACAGGAAATCCAACTTTATTGGATTTTCCTCTCCACATATTTCTATAAATCCTCATGGAATTTACAAAACATTCCATAAACAGAAGGGGACTGTCCTTGTGTGCTCAGCCACCTGTCTCACCACAGACATCTATCTAGAGTTTTCCTGTTGGTCACACCTTGCACCAGACACCGATCTCCCCAGGCTGTACTCACTCCCCTCGTACCACTTTACCTAAATTTAGACACAGGCATGTTCCTAAATTTCAATCAGTGCAGATAATACTAGATTGTGATATTTAACTAAATATGTCTGAAGCTTCAAGATTAAAGGAGGAACCTGAAATTTAATAAAAAAATTAGAATTTAGACCAGAATCTATAAGCCAAGATACTTTGCGAATCTCTCACTTCTGAGCCCCCAGTTTGTTGGTTTTTCAGGGGTCACTTACACCCAAAGCTGGGGAATCACACACTGTGCCTCCCACCCTGGAGTCCACAACTACAACCACGCTGAGATGCACACAAAGCAAAGATATTTATTTTCTGAAGTTAAATTATTTAGAGGTGCAACACCAACACTTTTTCCATCTTCATTTTTGATGTTGTCAATTTATCTGCTTTAATTAGCACAATGAAAAGGTCTACTAAGATCTTTTTCCTAAACTAAAGAAAGCCTGCTCTTAAAGGTGAAATGGTGAACTTGATCGTATCTCTAGCATTACTGCTACTACTACTGCTACTATTACTTTTAAATGAGGGCAAGGAAGTTCAATCTTACATACACTAGACATTGTAGCATGTACAAAATTTACTTTTTAAAATTTTATTAGCAATAGAACTCAAGATATTTGACATCAGCAATGAAGGACAGTGGTAGCTGAGCGACAGCAAACAAGTGAAATGTGGGATGCAAAATGATTACAGCAGCTTACTACCGAGAAAAGAGGTCGCAACACAAGAACAGAGAAAATATATGGAGTCCAGGAGTCTCCCCAAAAACATAACAGGGAGCTTGGGGCCCCCAAGGTAACTAGAATTCAGGACAAAGCAGAGTACCGATACTAATCTAAATCCTTAGTTTGGCACATAATGTTCTACGTGATTTGATCCAATCATCTACCTCCAGTTTTATACATTTGGAAATCTCTCCCCCAAATTATTTTTCCAGCAATTCAAACTATGTGCAGCTCTCAGAGCATATCTTCATCTTTGCTTTCCACTGTGAAAATGTTTCCACATGGCCCTGTTCTGGATACCATAGTGTTTCCCTGCTGAATACTTACTCAGTGACCAAATCTTGACTCAAGCACCATAACCTCAGTGAAGCCTTTTCTGGTATTTGACCTCCATTCCCAACTAGAAGCCCAAATTTTCTTCCATTGGTCTCTACCATAGCTATGGCAGGCTGCATAATGCCTCCCCCAAAGATTCCCAAGTCCAAGTCCCCAGAACCTGTGAAGATGTTACTTCACTGGTAAAAGGGAAGATGTGATTAAGGATCTTATGATGAGGAAATTATCCTTGGTTATCTAGGTGATCCCATTGTGAAGACAGAGGCAGGAGGGTTAGAGTCAGAAAAGACAATGTGATGATGGAAGCACAGAGAGAGAAGAGCAGGGGTGGAGGGCGCGCCCGTGCAGATCTGGAGAGGAAGACTGGAAGGTGCTACACTGCTACCTTTGAAGGTGGAGAGTGGGCTATGAGTGAAGGAATGCAAGTAGAGCTAGAATAGGCAAGGAAATGGATCATCCCTCAGACCTCCAGAAAGAATGCAACCTACTAACACTTTGATTTTAGGAGTCTAATCTCCAGAACTGTGAGAGAATAGATTTTTGGTGCGTTAAGCCCCTTAGCTTGTTTTTGTTGTTGTTGTTGTTGTTGTTGTTGTTATAGCAGCAATAGGGAATAGATAAGGGAGCTCGGTGTCACTGTTTCCACAATGTCTGGGATACCATAATACATTAAAGCATTTCTTTATCTGTATCGCCTCACTAGTAGCATGTAAACTTCTTGAGCAACCATAATCAGAGCATAGTAAATCTCTAGGTCCTCATCATTCAGCACAGGGCCTGGTAGAGTAGGCACATAGTGAATATTGGTTGATTGAATAAGTAAAAAAAATGAATTAATGTTTGCCAATATTTAACTCATGCCCTCCTATCCTATAGTTCCATCCCTGTTCCAGTGGCTGTGAAGGTAGAGAGTTGGGGCTCTGAGTGAAGGAATGCAGGCAGCTTCTAGAAGAATCAGGGAATTCTCATTTTAACTTGGAGAGAAACTTTAACCTTCACAGATTTCCCACCAGTGTTTTTGGACCACCACTCCAGGACAGTTCTAAACGAAGAACTGTTGTAGAAAGAAGCATTTTTTTTTTAAATCTGTAGAAAACCTAAATAATACTCATTTTGTTTCAGAACCCAGAACACTGGAGAGAAGCTGTAAATCCATGCTGATTTCAGAAACTCTGAGGTCTACATGGAAGTTGGACTGTGCAGCTCATACTGTCTCTTCCACACATCTTTGGTCACAAATGCTGGCCATTGCTTCTGGCCTGCACGCACAGGCCCCGCCCTGACAGAGGGAGCTGCCAGGGCCCCTGTTGGTCACTCCTCCTTTCTCCAGGGCCTTGGCAGGGGCAATGCTGTCCAATCAACTTAATTTGGATCTATAAGTACATTTTCTATAAAAAAACATCATAATATTAAAAAGCAGGTGTAAGATATGATACAAAATATTCTCTTTGTGTCTATTATGGGCTGCTGAATATATCTTTAAAGGTTAATCTATGAATTTCACCATTACTTGAAAGATTTTGATGGGACATGACTTTGGGTTCCAAACAGACTACTTAAATACCACACTGCATACAGCTCAAGTAAATTCTTGATTTCTAAGCAAATAAATAAACGCACCTATCATGACAAGTAAAGAACTTTGGGAAAAGCATATGTTTTTAATTCATCAGAGGCTCAAAATCTGAGCAGAAAAACAATTTAAATCTGATCTTTATTTCCAACTTCAAATATTTCTAATGATTTTGAAGCTAGGTATCTCAGGCCCTCTTTTCCTAGCACTGACACCAAAGAGGCACTATATCCCAAGGCACACCCGGAAAGGGGAACAGAATCTCAAAATCTCATTTGCTGATAGCAATAGGCAAACGGCTCCAATGATTTCTCTCTCCGTGCATCTCTTGTTTAGCATCAGCCTTTTTTCTCTCCTATAATGCCAGACAAATTAAATGATCAGGGCTACTGCTTGTTATTGAACATCCAAACATCCAAAGGGATTAAATTTCAAATGTTCAGCAATAGATTGATACTGCTGGAAGAAAAACTGGAAGCCAATAAACTGCTAGATTGGGTTTATGGTTCCATACGCAATGTCATCTAAAAGAGGATGCGACAGTTTGCAAAACAAGCAGGTTCTTGGCAGCATAAGCACTTGGCTCAGGCATTTAAACAGGAATGGGTTCCAAAACTGGGTGCTTGCATCCACAGTGCCTCTAACCCTGTGATGATTCTGTCATTATTCGGCTTTCTCCCAGTGTGACCTAACTAGCAAACCTCACAGTGAAGTGACCTAGCTTAGAAGTAATCTCATCCAGCAGCTCTTGGTCCAAGAAAACCAAAAACTTAAATTGCATGACGTTTGGAGTAAACATTATAGATTTGCTTAAAAAATAAATCAGTCTAATATTTCAAGACTCTCAGTGGTTCTAATTTGGTGGGAAAAAGAAAACAGAAGGAGCCAGCAGCCTCTGTCTTTCATCAGACTATATACAGGTAGCTGGCATGAGTCACACCATTTCTCTGTTTAAGAACCTGTTAAACATCAAAAAGGAAGGAAGAGATGGTACGATTTTAAGTACTTTTCCATAATTACCTTTTTTTTTCCCTGTAGTCTCAGAAACTAGTTTTGTTCTCTACATTCTATAATTGTAGGTTTTCCCTTAACTTTTTGAGAAGTATCCACAATAAAAAACAAGCTTATATTCTAGTCTGTTTGTTATTTGTTTTTCATTTACAGATAAAAGATTTGCCCTCATTCCAGATTTTTTTTTTTGCAATGATTAAAGCAAACAAAAACATCATTCAGCCTGACATCCACAAGGCACCAGTGCTATTCTAGGTTTTTGTGGTCATAGACAAATCACCACACTGTGTATATGGACAAATTTTAACCATTCATCATATATTTAATCAGTAATTTTTAAACATGTTAGCATAGAAACAACTTTGGCAAGGCAAAACCACTCTCTTCCCCAGGACATACCCTACATAGAACACCCTGCTCCTCATCTCCTGTCCCAGGCTCGTTCCATGCCATGAGTAATGACGTGCTTTGGGCCTGGTGTAGCAAAGTGACCGGAATCAGAGTTGGAAACAAATTGTCTCCTTTACTGAGGCTTTGTCTGCCTCCTCCTCTCTCTCCTTCACTTCAGTATATGGCTGAGAGTGGGTAGGATTCCAATGGAGAGGTCTACCACAAGATTATGCTTGGGATAGCAATATAATTAATTCTACCCAATATCCTAAAGCCACAGTCATTTGGGGCAAAAAAGCAATTTCCACCATTTTCTGTTTTTTGGCTCCATTAGTCATGCTAACTCATCTCCTCTCAGCATATTAATTAATCTCCTTAAATTATAAATAACACACACTTATTTTGGTGTATTTTAGAAAGGCAATGAGCTAAGAAAACTTTAATTTGTCAATTTCTTTGGAAGGAGTCTTGCTCCCTATTTAGACTTAATCTTTTTCTTTTTCCCATTTCCTCTTTCTTTCCTCCCTTCCTTCTTACTTTTCACAAAGAGACCCTGAGGGTATTTTGACCATTACTATCTACTTCTAAAATTTAAATTCTTGTATTTTTGGACTAGGTGAAATTAGAATTAGTTTATCAATATTTTGAGAACAGGAGGGCTAATTATATATTATATCAAAGAAAATAACTTTATAAATGGGAAAGTATCATATCTTTTAATAAACTTTAATAACAAAATTGTTTTAGACATTTGCCTAGCATTTTAAGTTCATCCACTGTATCATAACACCAAAACAAAGGCTGACTTAAACAAATTTTTAAAAGTAAGTGAACGTAAGCTACCCACAAAACTGAAAGTTGAATAGTAGGCAGGCTTCCACTTGAAATATATTTAATATTTTTGTAGCAAGCTTTTGTGTTTTTCCTAATGTTATTATCATTATTATTTTTAAAATATTAGTGCTGTGACATTCTATTCCACAGGTAAATTTTATTTCACTCATTCTTATTATAAAACTATATATTTTGGATAAATGCATCCTCACTTCAGATTCTCCCACTCCATGTGCATAATCATTGCAAGGTGCCTGCGGCAGCATGTCTTCACCATGCCCTCAGCCCACTCTGCATATCCATGTGAGAGCTTCTTTTGATACATTCACATGAAACACACATGCCTCGTTCTAAATTTACAAACAAGGTAAAGTTTCTAATTCTGCTTTGTTTTTTTTCCCCTAAATCTTGATTAACGGATGCAAAGGTTGTGTCCTGAGGAAACACTGACTGAGGTACAGTCTTGCAATATCACCTGGGTTGTCTACAAAGCAATGAAAATGTCAAGAAGATTCAGTTTCAGTGCTGGGTCTGCTGCTGATCAGCTAGGTTCACATTAAGGAAGTCATTTACCAGCTCAGGGACAGAGTCTCCTGAAATATTAAATTAGCAGATTTTAAAAGCTGGTTTCTAAATCCACTTTCAGCTCTCATAAATTATAAGCTTTTCTTTGTTTCTTTGCATGCTTTAGTTTTTCCACCAACTTAATTAAAGTATATCTTATTGATTTAAAAACAAAAGTTTTAAGTGTAACTTTCATGAATTTTGACAGACATATACACTCACATAACTAACATTCCAAACAAAATAAAAGATATATCCAACTTCTCTGAAAGTATCCTCAGGGTCTTTTTCATTATTCTTCACCGTTACCATTGGCTACAGTCAAGCACTCACCAACCTGCTTTTTGCCTATTCTAGAAGGGTGTGTACATGCAGTCACACAGTATGCATCCTTGTTGCCTGACTTCCTGTATTCAACATGAGGCTTTGACAAATATCTCTCTCATATATGCATATAAATATATGATGTATATGCTGATACACATAAGAATATATATTCTTATATATATCTACGTATATTCTTACATGCATCAGCATATTTATTTCTTTTTATTGATGAATTGTATTCTTTTTTATGAATTTAACATATTTTATTTATCTCATTACCTGTTGATAGACATTTATGTTATTTGAAGTGTTTAGCCATTTTAAATAAAGCTGCTATGAACATTCATATACATATATACAGTGCTTTTGTTGAAATGTTATTCCATTTCATTTGAATAAACATCCAGGACTAGGATTTCTGAGTCATACTAGTATATGTTTATCGTGAAAATAAACTGACAGTGTTTCAAAAGGAATGTACCATTTTAATTCCCAAGTACAATGTATAAGGGCTCCAGTTACTCCAATATTTACTAACACTTGTTATTTTTAATGATATTTTATTGTGTATGCTGTTACAGTTGTCTCAAATTGTCCCTCTTTGCTCCCCTCCACCCAGCACCCCCCATTTCCATAATCAGTCCCACCACTGTTATTATCCATGTCTATGGGTAATGGGCATAAGTTCTTTGGCTACTGTACTCTCTATGCTGTACTCTACACCCCAACGACTATCCTATAACTACCAACTTGTACTCTCAATCCCTTCACCTGCTTCACCGAACCCCCTGGTCCCCCCTCCCATCCGGCAACCATCAAAACACTCTTTGTATCTATGATTCTTTTTTCTGTTTCTTGTATATTTTGTTTTTTTTTTTAAGATTTGGTTGTTGATAAATATGTATGTACTGGCATTTTATTGTTCATATTTTTTACCTTCTTCTTAAAAAATATTCTTTAATATTTCATATAATGCTGGTTGGTTGTGATGAACTCCTTTAGGTTTTTCTTGTCAGAGAAGCTGTTTATCTGTCCTTCAATTCTAAATGAGAGCTTTGTTGGATAGAGTAATCTCAGTTGTAGGTCCTTGCTTTCATCACCTTGAATATTTCTTGCCACTCCCTTCTTGGCCAGACATTTCTTTTGAGAAATCAGCTGACAGTCTTATGAGTGCTCCCTTGTAGGTAACTTACTGCTTTTCTCTTGCTGCTTTTAGGATTATCTTTTTATCTTTAACCTTTGGTATTTTAATTATGATGTGTCTTGCAGTGGACTTTCTTGCATCCATCTTGTTTGGTAATCTCTGCGCTTCCAGGACTTGTATGTGTAATTCCTTCACCAAGTTAGGGAAGTATTCTTCCATTAATTTTTCAAACAGGTTTCCAATTTTCTGCTCTTTCTCTTCTCTTTTCAGACCCCCCCCCCCATGAGGTGAATGTTGGTATTTCTGAAGTTGTCCCAGAGGCTCATTACACTCTCTTCATTTGTTTTGGATTCATTTCTCTTCTTGCTTTTCTGATTGGTTGTTTTTTGCTTCCTCATGTTCATAATCACTGATCTGATTCTAGGTTTTATCCACTCTACTATTGATTCCCTATAAATTGTCCTTTATTTCCATTAGTGTACCCTTCCTTTCTGGCTAGATAATCTTTATGCTGTTGAGATCCTCACTAAGTTTCTTGAGCATTCTTATTACCAGTGTTTTTGTACTCTGCATCTGAGAGATTGCTTTTCTCCATTTTGTTTAGTCCCTTTTCTAGAGTTTTTTTGTTTTTTTTTTTACTGTTGTTTCATTAGAGCCATGTTTCTTTTTCTCCTCATTTTGGCAGGCTCCCTCTGTGTTTATGGATTAAGTAGAGCTACATATCTCCAGGGCTTCATAGAGTGGTTTAATGTAGTAGTTGTCCTGTAGGGTCCAGTGGTACAGCCACCCATGTTACCCAAGCAGGGTACTTAAGGTATACTCACTGTGTGGGCTGTGTATACCATCTTCTTGTAGTGGAGTATTGATTACTGTGGGCATGTGCAAGGTCAGCCACCACCTGTGTTCTATTTGGTGCCACACAGCATTAACTGCAAAGAAATCTTCAGATGGCTACTACTCGTGCTGGGCTTTAAGGTGACCAGAAGAGGCCAAGCACAAACCAAGGCCAGATGCTGCTAGTGCTGAGCCAAGGGCAGTTTAGCAAGAGGTATAGGGCTTGCTGAAGCCATAGAACAAATGAGCCATTCAAATGGAAAAGGCACTGGAAACAGCTTGGGCAGACCTGAAAGTTGAGTAGGGTAGGGCCTAAGGGAGTCACCAGGGTAGGGCAAACAGTGTGAAGGTGATTAATGAGTCTCAGATATGGTACCCACCTGCTGGCTTTGTGTGGAGAGGGTTCAGAAAAGGAACAATGGCCTCTGCCAGCACTTCCATCTGGGAGAAACCTGCTCCCTGCAAGCTCTATTGCTGATGCTGGACCATTCAGTTCCTCCCTGTATATCTCTGATGTCTTTCAATCTGCTGACCCCACACTGGTGTTCAGAGGGAGTGAATCCAAGTAAGTCTGTGCACAGGTCCTTTAAGAGGAACAGCCTGTGGTTCTAGAAGTTTCTGTCTTCCACAGCCTCAATTTTTGCTGGTTTTTAGAGCCAGGAGTAATAGAGACTTATCTTCCTGGCATGTGTACACTGAGCTGGGGGGCCTGGTGTGGGGCTGGGACCCCTGAGAAATCCCTCCTGATTTTTATTTGCCACATGTGGGTGTGATATCAGCCTGTTCTGCATTTCTGCCCCTCCTACCAGTCTCAATGTGATTTCTTCCTTAATTCCATAGTTGTAGGAATTCAACTATTTTGCTCAATTTCTGATGGTTCTGAATGATGGTTGTTCTATAGTTTAGTGTAATTTTGAGGTGATTGTGTGAGGAGGTGAGCCATGTTTACCTACACTGCCATCTTGACAAGAAATCAAAAAAATATTTCCCTAACACTTGTTATTGATGATCTTATTTATTTAAGATGTATAGTATCCCTCAATTATTTAAAGGATGTATAGTATCTAGTTGTGGTTTTAATTTGCATTTCCTTCATCACTATTAATATTGAAAATATTTTCTTGTGTATTAGCTAATGTATTGGTTTATATTGTCAAGAGTATGCTCAAATTTTTTGCTAATTTTTAAAAAATTGGATTGATATCTTTTTATGACTGAGTTTTAAGAGTTTGTATATATATTCTAAGTATGGCCTTTGTCCAGTATGCATTATGAATATTTTCCCCCAGTCTGTGTTTTGCCTTTTTCCTTTCTTATCTATGGCTTTTCAAGACAGAAATTTTAAGTTTATCATTTTTTTCTTTTATATTTATTTAATATGTTTTGTCTCCTAAGATATTTTTGTTTCCTGAATATCATGATAAGTTTTATTTGTTTTCTCCTAGTTTTATAGTTGTGGATTTTGTGTTTAGATGTACTATCTACTTTATATTTGTTTTTGGTATAATGTGAGGCATAGATCAAGCTTCATCCATTATTTTTCATCCATTTGTCCATTTGTTCCAGAACCATTCACTAAAAACAGTATTCCTTCCCTATTCAATGGTGTCAACACTGTTTTAAAAAATCAATTTACCGTATATGTATAGGTCTATTTCTAGATTCAATATTCTGTTCCTTTGCTCTATATGTCAATCCTAATACCAGTGTTATACTGTCTTTATTATAACTTTATAATAATTCCTATAATCAGTAGTATAAGTTATCTGTCTGAGTTCTTCTTCGAAACTGCTTTGGCCATGAAATATTATTTTTATTTTCATATAAACTTTATGAAAGTCTTGTCATTTCTATAAAAGTGCAATGTTATTATATCTGAGACTGAGTCAAATCTATAAATTAATTTGGAGAAAAATGATTTTAATAAGATTGAGTCTTCTAATCCATCCTTTTTTATGTGGCATATTCATCCTTTTTTTAGATCTCAAATTTCTTTCAGCAAAATTTTGTAGTTTTCTGAGTTCATATTTTTCACATGTTTTGTTAAATCTGTTCCTAAATATATAACATTTTTTATATCATCACGAATGATACTTTTTCCATTTATCTGTTGACGATACAAATGCTATCTACTTCTACAGATGTGCATTTCCTGGATTTTTTTTTTGTTTGTTTTTAAAGAGTTTTATTTTGTTTCTTTATTTTTAGAGAGGGGAAGGGAGGGAGAAAGAGAGGGAGAGAAACATCAATGCATGGTTGCCTCTCATGCACCACCTACTAGACACCTGGCCAGCAATCCAGGCATGTGCCCTAAATTGGGAATCTAACTGGCAACCCTTTGGTTTGCAGGCCAGCACTCAATCCACTGAGCCACACCAGCCAGGGCTATTTCCTGTACATTTCATATAAATGGAATCATACAATATGTGGTGTTTTTTGTTTTATTTCACACATTTTATTTATTTATTTATTTATTGTATTTTTCCATTATAATTTATTCTTCTTATACCTCTTCTACCTCCACCCACCCTCCTACCCCCACCATCACCACTCTGTTGTCCATGTTCATGAGCCCTTTTTCTTTTTGCTCGATCCCTCCAACCCCTAACTCCCCACCCCAGGCCTGTGGTCTTTTGTGACAGACTTCTTTACTTAGCATAATGTTTTCAAGACATTGTATTATGTATCAGTAATTATTCTTTAATGATGAGTAATTTCGTTGTATGGATATGACACATTTTGGTTTCATCGGTCATATATTGGGTTGTCTCCAATTTTGGATAATAATAATGCTACTCTGAATGTTGGTATACAAGTTTTTATGTGAACGTATGTTTTCATTTCTCTTTGTTATAAATCCAGGAGTAGAATTTCTGGGTCACATGATAACTCTGTGTTTAACGTTTTGATGAGCTCCCAGACTGCTTTTCAAAGTGACTCCCCCATTTCACATTCTCACCAGCAACTTAGAGATTTATAATTTCTCCATGTCCTTGACAAAATACATTTTTTTAATTGTACTCATCCTAGGGGGTTGAAGTGATTATGTCATTGTGATTTTGACTTGCAGTTCTCTCATAGCTAATGATATTGAAGATACAATCATGTGCCTACTGCCATTTATAGATCTTCTTCATAAAAACATCTATTCATACCCTTTGTCTATTTTTAATTGAAGTATTTTATTATTGAGTTATGTGAGTTCTTTATAAATTCTAAATAATATATCATTATTAGATATTTGATTTTAAAAAATGTTCCCCCATTCTGTGAGTTGTAATTTCACTCTCTTGATGGTGTCCTTTGAATTACTGGAAGTTTTCCATATGATAATACCTAGTTTATCTCTTTTATTTTCTTTTTGGTTGCATGAGCTTGCATTGTAATATTTAAAAAACCATTACTTCCTACAAAGTCATAAATATTTATGCCTATATTTTCTTATTGGAATTTTGGAGCTTTAATGCTGATATTTAGGTCTTTGATCCATTTTGAATAAATTTTGGTGTTTGGTGTGAAATAGGGATCAGCTTCATTCTTTTTTCTTTTTTCTTTTTTTTCTGCAGCACCATTTCTTGAGAAGACTGTTCTTTACCTATGGAATTGCCTTGATACCCTCATTAAAAATTAATTGACTACAAATGTGAGGGTTTACTTCTGGACTCTCTATTCTAATCTGTTAATCTATATGACTAGCTTCCTATTAGTACCATACTATCTTGATTAATGTATCTCTGTAATAAGTTATTAATCTTACATTTTATAAATTTGCTTACTAATTCTAGTGATTTTGGTAGACATTTCTGTATTTTCTACATGTATGAATATGTCATGAGCAAATAAATGGTTTTACTTCTTTATTTTCAAACTGGATATATTTTATTTATTTTCCTTGCCTGGGAAGAATCTCCAGTACAATATTAAGTAGAAGTAATAACAATAAATATCCTTGTCTTGTTCTCAAACTTAGAGGGAGAAACTTTTTTTTTTTTGCCATGAAGTATGATGTTAGTTGTAAGTTTTTGTAGATGTCCTTTACATTTTGTGGATGTTCTCTTTTATTTTTTTATTTGCTGAGTGCTTTTATAATGAACTGGTATCAAGTGCTATCAAAATAAGTGTATTTGTTTTAAAGAAACATAATATTTTGCTTCCTATGAAGCAAATATTTTAAATGCTTGACAAATAGTATCTCATTTAACCCTAAGGATCTTATGAACTTAAACTACTATTGAACCTATAATGAAGTACTATTATCCTCACTCACAGATTAAGAAATCCGCATTCAGAGCTTCAGTAACTTGCCCCAAGTCACATAGCTAGTTAGTAGCAAAGGTGGTATTTGAAGCAAGAGGAACTAGCTCCAAAACCTGGGGGCACTGAGCCATGCTGATTGTTTTCCAGTTGTTCCCTGCAAATGGTACAGACTAAGTAAACACAGCCTACAGATCACCTTTTCTCTGGCAGTGGAGGGAAGCAATTTGATAAACCCCACAAAGATAGGTAACCACACTATATATTAAACAAGATAGTGCATAAACAGAGGTAAAATAAATAACTGATAAAGTTATTGATAGATTTCAAGAAAATAAGTTGAAAATCCACTTTTCTGCACACTTAGTATAATTCCAAATAATCAATTTTTTCATATGCTTCTTCCTTACTGCCTTTACATACGAGCTGTACTTCAAAAGTGTAGAAATTATTTTCCCACAGAAACAGTGTCATGAATAAATTATTATATTCCCTGAAAAACACCAAAAAGCCTCTGTAAATCATGGTCATGTTTTGTGCAGCACTGAAGATTGGTCTTTAAAATTAATTTGCTTGATATTAAAGCTCATACACTCTTCTTGCAAACGAAATATCCTTGGATGAATTACTTAGCTTCTTGTTCTATCAATTTTTTCATCTATACAGTTGAGAAAATAGCATTACCTATCTTAGAGCACTATTGTTAATGTTTAATAGGAAAGTGCACATAAAGTATTCAACACATTTCCTGGTTTACTCAATTAATGTCAGTTATAATTATGCTTTCACTCATATACCCCTAAAACAATGCATTAATTGTGCTAATTCAGTGAAGCCTACATATAACTTTTTATACTGTTTTATGGAAAAATCAGTTCTGAATTTCAGACTGGAACATCAGGGCCATATTTAACATAAACAGTGGAAACTTCATTGGCAGAAGTTTGGAGGAAAGGTAAAAACGTTGGGTTACCAGTTCTTTGCTGATTTTATCATTGTGTATATTCATGAGATATTATTTCTTTAGGCATTTGCTTTTTTCCCTGGTTCATCATTTTGTGTGAGTATATCCTAAGTCAACTGTAAATCATTTACTTTTGAAGTTCCCACAATGGGAATGCTAAAAACTAAAAACATTCACAAGGGGTTCCCTCTGAGTTATAATACACAGTGGATTTTCTACTGGTCGTATCCTATTGCCTATGTATTCTTGCAGCTGAGCTCAATCAAAATGATATAATTCATAAGTGGATTTCATGTATGCACCAAAATTAAGTGGAAAATAGTGTCTTCACTTGAAAAAGAATCCTCGAAGAGCTGGCTCAGTTGTGGGGTGTTTTTCTCTCTCACATTTTTTCTTGTTTTATTTATATTTCAGTTTCCAGCAGCTACAAAATTGTATTCAAAATACCCAAAGTGTTAAATCTTCTACAAAGACCAGCTGTCTGCCCGACTGCAACTTTTAAAATTAAGCTGTTTAGATTGGAGGATAGAAAAGAAAAAAAAGAGGATGGGGAGGTTGGAGGAGTACATACAAAGGTAAAAGGATTTGTTTCTATTATAAGAAAACTGCTAAGTAGGTCAAAATACTGGAATATACAAATCTAGAAATACTTCCACATGTTAGTTGGTTAATAAGGGTGATGGACAAATGAGATTGTCAGTAAGTCATATACTAGTCCAATTATACTTTTCCAAATAAACCCTGAATTCTGTGCTAACACATGTCTTTCCTGCCAAAATAATATTTTTTTCAGAAAAATGTCATGAGGACTAGAGTAAAATTTTTATATAGAAAAAATCTGAAGCAACTCTAATGGACTTGGGACCCAATCGAGTCTCATGCCTTATAACTGGGATAAATATTAAATCTTTGCTGCCAGTTTTCTAATAGAAATCTCATCTCAACCTTAATTATATCTACTCTCTTGGTACCATGATTATAAAAATTCAAGGGGAAAATATTTAAGAGTAAGTTGTTATTCATGAATGGGTTTCTTTCCCTTTGGAATGTATCATCATTCAATGTGACTACGCGATGATTCCTGGCCAGCGCAAAGATTACTTTGCCAGGTGAAATACCCCATGCTTCTCCCCTTCTCATCTCCACCTCATCAAGAAAATTTTGAAGATTCTTCTTTTCTTTCTGCATGCTCGTACAAGGGTAAGTAGTGATACTGATATACAAAAACATAAGTTTCTTAAAACACTGCCTTAGAAAACAGCAACATTTTAAGAAACACATGTTAGAAGAGTATTTGTTGCTTAAAATTAAAGAAATATAATTGTTGTGGTTCAAAATATATGTGTGATGTGTGTATACACATGTATATGTATGTATATGCATGTTTGTGTGTATGTGAGACAGAGTCAGAAAGAGAGAGAGAACTCTTTGTGCACAAATATTATTGGCACACAAATGTTTTGATGCTCCATGGTCGTTTCCAAACAGCAAATTCAAATGAGTGGGAGAGAGTAACTGGCTGTCACAAAGTTGGTGAGGAAGTGTTTGTTCAAACAGATGTAGGGAGAAAAACAGTATTAGCCACGTGTGGCCCCGCCATTACTCATGACTGCTAAAACAAGGTGGCTTATTCTGTCACCTGAAAGATACAAGCCTCTGTCAATCATGAAAGTTCCTGCAGTCCTTGGGCAGTGGAAATATTTTAGTTATGCATCGCCTATGTCACATGAAGGCCTGGCAAGCTCTCTTTTTTCTTGTCTCCCATGTATATTCTGCCCGGCTTCCACACCCCAAGGGTTCCTACTTTATATACAGCCCCACATAATCAAATGCAAGTCCTGCTGATTGATGCTGCTGACCCAGTTAGGTGAACCAGCAAGTCTCATTTATCCTGGATTCTCAATTCTTCAGAGTGAAGCACCTAAAAGACAAACAATACTCTCTTGCACAAAAGGCTTTCTTGTGCAGTATTACCTGAAATGTCTCCTTCCCTGACAGGAATAGAGATTGGCAAGAAAGGGTGAATGAAAGTGAATCCCCTCCTATCACATGAGTGAGGATCAGGAGGGAAAAAGGTAGTAGAAGGTATTAATCAGAGGACAAGAATTTCCATTCTGTGATACAAATAATTAAAACTTGACTTGCTCCATCAGTCACTGGAAATAGAATAAACAGAAGTTGCTCAGAGCAACTCTTTGTGGTCAGAAAGAGTGTTTTCTAAGAACTTTTAATTTTCATGAAGTGTAGGATACATTCCAAGCCATCTGCAATATTTTGTTTTTAGTTTGTTATTTGTAAATCTAGTATTCCTTGTAGACTAAACAGCCAGGATCCCCACAGTAATCTCCAAAGTAAATAAGAAACAAATTGTTAAATACCATCAATTATGCACTTTTCATCAGAATGGGGACTAACTGTAAAAGAAACTGTGAATAAGTAGTATAGAATACTATATCAATAATATACACAATTTATACTTAATTTGAAGACATTTAACTACATGAAAATGACTACCTCTTCAATAATTCTTATCTCATCTTATACTTTATAACATATTCACCATATCTCTCATGTCAACATTTTCTGTAACCCAGAATAATTTTCTTTAGGACAACCTTCTATTGAAAGTAGCTTTATAAATTTCCCTTGAATTTACCTCAGTAGTGCTGGTTCTCACTCACCCGCAGCAACTCATGGGAAGGACCGCTTTGCCTTTCTAATTTTCATATTTTTCTCAGGTTTCTTGTTTCACTTCATGACCAAAAAAAATTAATTTCTAAACAGAGATAATGTTATTTCTCCACTGCAAAACTTCTTAAATAATAGATAATTAATTTCAATTCCCCTCTTTCTCAGTGAAGCATAAACACTTTCTAAGGAAAGCATTTGTTGTCTGTGAGGTTAACCATATGTTTTGAGCAGAAAAGCCTTTTGTGTTTTAGTTTCCAAGAAAATGTTTAATGCAAAGAAATATTTACTGGTTTGTGAAAGAATATGATTTATGATAGATTCAATCATAGGACTGTACTGAAGGTTTAGATGGAGAGAAAGGAACTAAATTGGTAGAAGAAAAGATGCTTAGACAATGCGGATAGGTTAAAGTATAAAAGGATTAGAAATCAGTGAGTTAGTTTTTAATTAAAAATAAAAATTCATGAGATTCTGTGCAAGCATTAAAGTACAGAAAGCTAATATTTGTTCATAAAACCATCTCAATGAAAGTTGAATGCAGAATATTAAACTATTAGAGTACTTATGAGTTAGAGCAAAGGAGTTCATTTAACTCCTTAATAAACGGAAATGGAAAAATACACTCAGAAAGGGGAAATCTGCAGTAAACATCTTATAAAAGGTACAGTGGGTACCAGAATGCAAGATTAAGAAATACATATTTTAGGATGATTCTCATTAGAATAACAGGGATTTTGTTTGCAGATTTTACATTAGTAAAGCTATGATTTCTTCTTCCTCAGTCCTTACATTCTCCCAGACATCAAGTCCAATGGATCTTTTTCAATACCAATTGATTCCTTCCTTTTGATTCCACAGGCACCATCCTAATGCAAACCCTGTCACCTCATACCTAAATTCTGATTGTGGTCTCTTAACTGACCTGTCTGTCTTTATTATTATTATTTTTTCTCCATGTAAGTCTTTCTACCTACCACTTCCAGAGTAAAACCTCTTCAGTAATGCACCTTCCATTCTCTCAAACTCTTTAATGTTTTCCTGAACCCCACTAAGTAAGCTATGAAAATTTAGCTTCGTGCTGAAGGACCTCAGGAAACTGACCCCAGCCGCCATGTCTCCATCCCCCCCAGGTGCCCTGCCAGAGCCTGACTGCCTGTCCTGACCTGCACACACTCCTGTGCCCGCCTTCCTGGCTTTGCTGGCCCAATTTCCTCAGCACGGACAGCACCCTTCATCTCTTTTCTCCCTATGTGAATTCTACTCGTATTTCACAGACTTCTCAAATCAAGTGTCATCTCTTTTGCAGGCTTTATGTTCATGCTTCTGCAGTTGCAAATTATTTCTTTTTTTAAACTCCAAGCTTCATTTTGGCATAAGTCAAAATTATACATTGTAAATGACCAAGTGCCTACGATTCGCCTGGCCCTGGCATATTTCATACCTGACTTGACTACTGCTTCTGTCCAAAGCATCATGTGCAGGAATATCACATAGCAATAACATAGCAATAACAATAACAACTGAATCATTGTTGAATCAATAACACACAAAATCTTAATGGTACCTTAATGAGCCATGCTTTGCACCTGATAACCATAGCTGTTGAACTTGAAAACTAGTAACTAAAGAACATTGTTTGTGTCACCCATATGTTACTTATTGAGATATGTTTCTAAAATTATGCATATCAAGTATTTACTATAATACTTCATACATAGTAAGTGCTCAGGATGTTAGTTTTATTGTTATTAGTATTAGTTATAATTTTATTAGTAGAATTTGTAATAACAGTGTTGTGTGTTAAAAGTTATATCTCTCTTCATCTGTTTTGAATATGCTCTCACTCAATAGATTTCACATGAATTCCTATTAAAAAAAGGTAAAGATAAAAATATTAAAAAGTTTAATATTATGGATTCATAATTTAAAATATTGAGCAGATTAGTGTTATGGATTAAGAATTAAATTAGTTTGGACTCTGATAAGACAAAAATATTAGAATTCCACTTATCTAGTTTAAAAGAAGGTTCATTTATTAAAAATAAAATTTATTTGGGTGACATTGGCTAATAAGATATATAGGTTTCAAGTGTACAGTTCTATGACACATCATCTGCATATTGTATCACTGTATTATTTTTTTAAAATTACGGTTGATGTGCTATATTAGATTATTTTCAAAGGTACAGCCCCATGATTAGACACTTATATAAGTTAAAAAATGGCCACCCTGATAAATCTAGTACCCATCTGACACCATGTGTAGTTATTACAATATTATTGACTATATTCCCTATGCTGTACTTTACATCCCTGTGACTCTTCTGTAATTATCAATTTGTACTTCTAAATCCCTTTACCTTTTTCACCCATCTCTCCAATCCCCCTCCTGTCTCCCAACTGTTAAAAAGTTCTCTGTATCTATGAGTCTGTTTCTGTTATGTTTGCTTATTCATTTTGTTTTTTAGATTCCTCATATAAATGAAGTGATATATGGTATGTCTTCTGTCTGACTTATTTTACTTAGCATAATATCCTCTAGGTCCATCCATGTTGTTGCAGATGGCAAGGTTTCATTCTTTTCTATGGTTGAATAATATTCCATTGTATATGTGGAGTGCATTACTTCTTTATCCACTCATCTATTGATAGACCCTTAGGTTGCTTCCAAATCTTGGCTATTGTAAATAGTGCTGCAATGAACATGAGGATGTGTATGTCTTTTCACTTTAGTATTTTGGATTTCTTTAGATAAATACCTAAAAGTGGAATTGTTGGGTCCTTCTTTGTCTCTTATTATAGCTCTTCATTTTAAAGTCTATTTTGTCTAGTATAAATATTGCTCCCTCAGTTTTTTTGTTTTGTTTCTACTTTCATGAAATATATTTTCCATACTTTTACTTTCAGCCTCTGTATGCCTTTTGATCTAAAATGAGTTTCTTGTAAACAGCATAAAGTTCTTGTTTTGTTATCCATTCACTTACCATATGTCTTTTGATTGAAGCATTTAATCTATTTGCATTTAAAGTAATTGTTAATAGGTACGTATTTATTTCCATTTTATTATTTATATTTTGTGTCTTTCTTCTTCTTGAAGAAGACCCTTTAACATTTCATGTAATACTTGTTTGGTAGTAATAAACTCCTTTAGCTTTTTGTTGTCTGAGAAGCTCTTTATCTATCCCTCAATCCTAAATGATAGCTTTGCTGTGTAGAGTAATCCTATAGATTCTTGCTTCTCATCACTTTGAATATTGTGTGTCAATCCTTTCTGGTCTGAAAAGTTTCTGTTGAGAAATTAGCTGACAGTTTTATAGGAGGAGTTCCCTTGTAAGTAACAAACTGCTTTTCCCTTTCTGCTTTTAAGAGTCTCTCTTGAGTTTTCAGTATTTTAATTATGATGTGTCTTAGTATATGCCTTTTTGGGTTCATCTTATCTGTGACTCTCTGTGCTTCCTGGATGTGTATGTCTATTTTCTTCACCAGGTTAAGGAAATTTTCCATCATTATTTTTTCAAATATATAGGTTTTCAATTTCTTGCTCTCTTCTCTTGCCAACATCCCCATGGTGCAAATGTTGGTACACTTGAAGTTGTTCCAGAGGCTCCTTACACTATCCTTATTTGGGGGGAGTTCATTTTTCAAAATGAGGTGTCATGTCTAGAAAGCTGTAACTACCTGATGGTTTAAAGACAAAATGTGTCAATAACCCATGTTCTCTCCATCACACTTCTCATTATATTCCTATCTCTAATTGTTCAGGTTTATCCTTGTCTCTGTACTTCCAGTCTTGCATTTTCATGAGGTACAGTTGAGGAATTCCTTTTGCACAAGATAGAGATGAGCTCTTTGTTTTGTTTATTTTTAATTTAATAATAAATGTATTGTATTTTTCCATTACTATTTATTCCCCTTATACTCCACCCCTGCAATCAACACACTGTTGTCCATGTGCATGAGCCCTTTTTCCTTTTCATTCAATCCCTTCACCCCTTAGCCTCCTTTCCTTAGCTGTCATTCTATCCTCCATCTATGAGCTCTTTAGAAAGTCCTTTTTCTTGCTCATATTTGCTCATATTTGCCCAAATCAAGAATTTTTGTCACCTAAATTATAGCTTCTCTTTGGTGGATAAGCTGGCTGTAGCCTAAGCTCAAAGATCCTATGATTGGAAATTTTATAATGTCCTAAAATGGAAACTCTTTTCTCTGAAAGCTAACTGCTGTAAACTGCAGAAGAAGTAGCTGAAAGAGACCAAGATGTAAGTACTCCTGGAATAGAAGAAAACTAGAAAAAAGCAGATTGGTAGAAAATGATGAACCAGCTTTATTCTCATAGGATTTGACTGAAAGAAATTAAGAGGATCTAGGAGAGTGGCAGCTCTCTGGCCTAATGTTAGGAAATACGTACCCTTCCCTCTTTAAACAGGTTCTACACAGGAATTGTGTACTTTATGGAACATTGTGAAAAGTTACGTCGCTTCAGGTACTTCCTCTATTTTCTAATACTCTGATCAACTCATTTTCAAATGAGGAAACAAATTACCCTATGAAAAATCTGGATGAAGTACATAACTATTCAGCAATAAGCCAGATCCTTCAGGACAGGGGGTCCTAACATGAGAAATTTGCATCTAAAATGTCTAGCTAAAATAACTGTTGATGGAGAGTGGGTAATATTTACCCAGGTCAACTTTGTTTGATCTCGGACATTTATTTTCAAGTTCTGAGTAGTCTGATAGTTTTGAGCAATGACACTACTTTTGTCAAGGGATTTGGAATTTAGGTAGGGAGCACTTCATTCAAGGAATACAAATAACTATGAGCAATAATAACCTATATATCAAAGATCTACCAAAGCACATAGTTAAATGAAAATGTCATATATACATTTGGTAAAAGATTTTTAAAGTACCATTTGTGTGGCACATTGAAGAAACTAGAAAATGGATCTGATCATTTAACAATGCTAGAGATGCATTGTTTCAGGTAGGATAGGTTAGCTTTCTGGTAAACCTTCTCTTAACACTGCAATTCAGGGTAAGAAGAACAAAGGTGGATGGATGCATCATTGGGGTAATTTATCTAACTTAAAGTTGTCAGAGTGTGACCATCCAAAGCCAAAGGATATTCACAGTTCTGAAATCTAGTTTCTCTTTCCAAGTAAAAATATGTTTCTGTCTTCAATAAAAGTAGGTTTCATACAATGGTTCAAGGTTAAAATTCGAATGATAGGAACTTTAGAAATGTTCTCTTCAGAGTTTAATCTTGTTATTTGGAAATGTTAATTGTGAAACCATTTCCCAAAAATACATAAAAACTAATTTTGTTCTCTTCTTCTTTTCTTTTTTGTTTTAAATCTAGAAGACACCTCTAAGCGATCTTCTTGTGCAAATACAGGGTCCAGCACAAATAATGCCCCTTTTTTATTACAAAATCTTTTATCACAAAATCATAAGCATGTAATTCTGCAACATAACAATATCACACTCAAGCACCATATGACATTTTAGGTGAAATGTTCAAATTAAAACTAAAAATTATTACACCCATATTATTACCCCACCAACCACATTCAAGCAGGCCTTGCTTCTGCTAGACCCTGTATATGCACATCTACAAACAAAAATATAGGTTACAGACTGAGAAATAGTAAACTATGATCAATTACAGTGGTGATAAGGCAGAAGAAGGTAAAGAACACCTGGCCAGGGATTTTGACTTGTCCTCAATTCTATGCAGGGCAACTTCATCCTACAACATGAAGCCTAACTAGAAAACAAAGGTGCTTTGGGAAGTCAAGGTTGAATTAGCTTTATTCAATTTGCCAAGTGATCTTAGAAATTCACATGGCTACTGGACACTATAGTCAATAATGCACCAAACTGGTAGGTAGAGAAAAACTAACAAAATTCAAGGTGTTTTTAAGAACTTATATGTAAAAGCTTGCATTGGGTGTTGGTAAGAGGAGCCTAGATGTATTAAACATTTTTCCTATCTCCAAGGAGTTTATAACCTAATGAGAGGGGGAAAAAATGTTCAAAACTAATTTTAATGCAAAAGGTAAAAGAGTATATAAAGGAGATATAAACCCTCATTTTCAATATAAAATGCCATGGAGTTGTAATCATCAGATAAAAAAAATGTTTATCAAACTTGGAGAAGGTAAGAGAAAAAGACATTTATATATTGAGAATTATATAAAAAGTAGTCCCCTATAGCCACTGTAAAGGGAAAATTGGTAATAGCTGTTAAAATGGAAAACATACACATTCCTTATGACCCAGGAGTTCCACTTTTTGGTATGTCTTCTGAAATAATGCTTGCTCATGGGTTTAAGATGATATGAACATCTGTTCATAGCACTAGTCTTGTTAGATAAAAAGGAAAAATAAAGCAAACGTTTTATGGTAGATACAGTTATTCCACCATAAGGTCAATTTTCAATTTTGCTAAAAGCACCCTTATTTTATTTGGGGGAATCACCCCTACTGTAATTTCTGATATTTTTGGACAATTGTTGGTCTCATATCATGTTAAGCTCTCTTGTTCAAATTCTCTTTTTTGACCTTGACTTTTGAGCACAGTAAAAACAACTAAATGAATAAATAAATAATAAATTAGGGATTATTGACTCCAAAATATCCTCTGACAAGACTGCCAATTGTTTCTGCTGCCTCAACCCTCAGAGATGTTCAGATTCTGCTTTTATTGAGTCTGGTTTGGAAAGTTTCCAATAAATTACTCAAATAAATTGTTTTTCCTCAAGTACTTCCCAAATATGGTTGAAACTTTAGATAAAATATTTCTGATATGGGACTGATGTAGCCAAAAAGCAATAGCTTTTCTGCATACCAGAAAAATATAATTTTTATGAACCCCATTCTTAAACAAAATTGATTTTAAAAATACCTAGGATTAAATCTATCAAGTATATGAGAAAACTGTAGGAGTAAAATTATAAAACTTTATCAGAGAACAAAAATTAAAACTTAATTATCCTGTTATATGCTGCATTTCTGTATAGAAAGACAGCAATATGTTAAAGTGCTCATTCACTATACATAAAATAATTTATAATATTGATGTAGTCTCAATTAAAATTTTAGCAAATTTGAACTGAAGTGGTTAAGTTTATTTTTAAAATATATGGGGAAAATGTATGATACAGGAGCTAAAAATCTTTTTAAAGGACAGTTACAAGGACTGGAAATTTAAGATATCTATATATTCAGTTTGAGAAATTTTAAGAGTGATTTTGTCATAAAATGTATAAAAATCTTAATGGAAAACAATAGAAGGTCAAAAGGTAGACTCATGTATTCCTAAAATGAATCTCGTGATTCCTGCACCTTTGCATGGAAGTATGGCAAAGAGTTTCAATAAAAGGTTGTTTTTAATAATTGTAGCAAAGTTACATGCTATCACAAACCATGCCTCAAAGTAAACCCAGGTATATAACATTATCAGAACCTTAATATAAATTTGAAACTATTATAAAAATATTTTAAATGGACAGTATTTTTATGGTCTTAATTGCAAAAGCGCCTTTCTACATGAGACCAAAAACGCAAATGAATGACCAATAAAAATTTAAAAAAAACAGAACCCTTAAAGGAAAAGATTGATGGGTTTTTCTATGTAAAAACTTTTAAATTTCAAAATCAAATACACATTATAAGCAATGTAAAGAAAGACAAATCTTAAGATATAGGTTAGAAACAGATTGAGCAGGAGATTGATTGCCAGGCTGAGCAGTGAAGTGTCATCTACCAGCAACAGGGAGTCAGAAAAGGTTTCTGACAAGGACAGTAGAGTGATCAAAGACGCCTTTTAACAGAGGGATTTGTTCAGCCATAGAAAGGATGAATTAGAACCGCCCTGGCAGGCCAGGTTGGGAGGGGAGTGCCAGGCACACAGCTGTTTAGTGCGGAGTCTAAGAGATCAGTTATGAAGCAGTTATAACAACTCAGGTGAGACACCTCAAGGGCCACTTCGGAAACTGGAAAACTGGGTATCACGTCTGAGAGTTTGAGAATTGTAGGAGAGGTAAGAGAACTTTTATTGAATGCTGTAGAGTAAGTGGAGGCAGTCTGGCTTCCTCGTAGAGGTGTCTGGGTAGCTAAGGGAAGCAGTGTTCCCATAGCCTTGGAGGGGCCTGATAACCAGTGTTCTCACAGCCCTGAGACTGGGTCTGATAAACTGTTCCCATAACATGAAGTGAGCTCGCATGCGCAGAATCATGTTATGTAATGTTCTGGCATCTTGCCAGCTTTGTTCCCCACTAGCACTTAAACAGGTAGGGACTCTCTGCTGGGGACCATGAAGATGGGAGACACACAAGAGGACAGGTGCCACGATGGGTGCCACACTGGGGTGCAAGGGCCATGACATGAGACATGCAGATAGACACACCCTTGCAGCATGCGTGGCTCACCCACCCGTGAATAAAGGCATGCCACACATCCCAATGGCTCCATGGATATTTTTCCATCTGCATGAATGCTATGAACCTGCCTGGCCTTGAAGGGTGGCAACACAAATGCAGATATTTAATAGATATTCTAATTTGCCAAAGGGTGCATGAAAACCACATTGCTAAGTCTTAGTCTCCCATGACAAACCCATGTTTTTTATCCTCCCATCTGTCCCCAGATGCACCATAAGTAACCTATCCTATCCTTAGGTTAGGTCTGGCCACCCTTAATCCAATCAGAAATTGTCAGGGTCAAAGCCTAATACAGAAGCGTCTGTGAGTGGGGTCCATGAAGGAAAGGGTTTATTCAGCGGGTGGTTTGCTTAAATTCAGTAATTTCAACAACAACAACAACAACAAAAAGGCTTTTATTTGTAATTGGCTCTTTACCGGCTCCTGGAGGATGGCCTCTGAATGTTCTGCCAGGTAGAAGTGTTTTCGAATGGCTGAGACAGTACCAGCTTGATCAGATCACTTACACTGTGATTTACGATGAACACCTGTTTTTACTCTGAGGGGCTAGAAGCTGAGTAGCTGAAGTTGGAAAACATGGGTGGTGCTGAATGCCTACGGGACTGACCTTCAATAAAAATGCCGGACATCAAAACTTGAGTGAACCTCCCTAGTTGGTTACACTTTGCAAGTGTTATCACATTATTGTTGGGAGAATGAAGCAAGTCCCCTGAAACTACATTGGGAAGAAACATCTGGAAGATTGTGCTGGGGTTTTCTTGGGCTTCTTCCCTTGTACCTTCTCCTTTTGGTAATTTTATATTTTAATCTTCCTCTGTAATAAACTATAACTGTGAGTATAACAGTTGAGCTGAGTCCTGTGAGTCATTTCATCACATTGTTGAGACTGTGAGCAGTCCTGGGGACCCTGACACAGGGCAGCTGGGTATGAAGGACTAATTTCTGATAAATGCTCATTGTTTTTTTGAAGACAGCTAATGAAGGAAACAGAACAAATTTGAGAGAGAGAAGAAACAGAAGAGTTCATTGTTTTGGAAAACAAGGGAGAATGGATGGATGGATGGATGGATGGATGGACAAATAATAGCTAGCTAGATGGATAGATAGATACATAGATACATAGATATATGACAGAAAAAAGAAGAGGACAGAAGGGATGTTCAAACCAGGTAAGGAATGAAAGCTGGTGATCACATGAGGGTTTTTGAAAATCAGTGATAATCATGAAGAAAATGGTTTCAGTAGATTAAGGAAAACAAATTGTAAAGGGGTTTGTGAGTCAGTAGGATATGAAGGAATTTGCCTTAAATGTAGATTACTGATACAATTTAGTGGAATAAAGGAAAAAGGCTGGAGTTCGACTAGTCATAGGGATGTGTTGTTTTCAATAGGATGTTAATAGGGCATGTGAGTTCAATCATAAGGTGAAGGGAATAGCCAATAAAACCTATGCATAACCCATAGACACAGATGACAGTGTGGAGATGGCCAAAGGGAAGGAAGGTGGGCACTGGGTAGAGGTGGGCAAGGGGGGAGGGGAAATGAGGACATCTGTATTAGTGTCAACAATAAAAATAAGTAAAATAAGACTTAGATTCAATTTCTGCTCTGCCTTTTATTGTTTCTGTAATTAACACTTGCCACACAATTTTGCTGGGCCCCAGTTAGCTCATGTCTAACAAAAGGGGCTGAGCCTATTAATATATGCTTTCTCAGGTGGTTATTGCGAAGATCAAATGCTAAGATTTTTGTGAAAATATTTGGAAAAGTCTAAAAGACTAAACACAATGTATTATTTTTACCTCCATTTTATGTATAAACAGCGACAAGAGAAAAATTCTGAGATGTCCCAAATTAAATGACAGCAGGCTGGAGTCAGAGGAGAAGAGACAAGGGAGTTGAAATCTGAAACCAGCAAAAGGCTGCTCACCTCCCTCCCTGACAGGAGGTTGAAACTTTGAATCAACTTCCAGGCAGTATCTCAGCTGTTACCGAGACAGAAGAGCTGAGCACCAGACCGGACCACAACCTGCTAACATGACCTTTTTGTACTGTTGCCCACACCCAGTCCAGGAGTATCAAACACTGCTTCATTACAGACTAACCACCTATCCCAGAACTTCCTGTGCTACACTGTCTCCTGCCCCGCCCCCCATTATCTAAAGCCAATGTAAATTGTTTCAAAATGATTTACATCTTTCTTCCCCAAACTCTTTGTATAAAAGCAGTGTGGGGAAGAATCCTCAGGAAGTGGACACATCTTTTCCACCCATCTCTGCTGCTGCTGGTTCAAGATGCATGGCCCAGGACCTGGCGCTTTTGTTTGGCTAGCATCTGACTCAGTAAATAAACCCTTTTCTTCAGGACATGGCTTGGTCTCATGGTTGTTGGTTTAAAAACAGAAAATATAATAGGCAAAATGATTAAAAGAACCTAAAAGATCCTTATTCTCTTTAGTGTTAGTTAACAGGCATTTAACAGGTACATGTAATCATGTATAAAAATGTACCATTGTGAGCTACAGCTCTCTCTACCATTGTCTGTATTCCTAGTTACTGAAGAAGCATCAAGTTGTTGAACTTTTTCATCTCCTATTATATTAATAAACAGAATTATTGCAATTTGGGTTGAAAATGAGCCTCAAATATCACCCTCCTTTGTGTGGGGAGCTATTATTAGACCATTTAATAAGGACACTATATAGGAGGGTAGAAGATTAATTATAGATCTTTATTTTCTAAGAGACTGGAAAGATTATAATTTGATTTGCCTTCTTTTTTAAAAAAGATTTTATGTATTTACTTTTAGAAAGAAAGGAAGGGAAAGAGAAAGAGAGGGAGAGAAACAACAATGTGTAAGAAATACATCAATTGGTTGCCTCTCACAATGGCCCACAGCCCAGGCATATGTCCTGACCAGGAATTGAACCGGTGACCTTTTGTTTTGCAGGACAATGTTAAACCAACTGAGCCATACCAGTCAGGGCTCTTTTGCCTTCTTGTATTTTTTACAAAAACTGAACTATTACATTAAAAATAATTGTGTTGCATGTGAAATTTCTAAACATACTTTCTGGACCAACCTCATATAGCAACAGTTCAAATACCTGTTAGTCTATAAAGAAAGCAGTTGAACTAGCTCCCACTTTTTATTTTTTTATTACAAAGATTCTTCTCATAGCTCATTGATAGATGCCATCTCTAAAATGCACTTGTCCCATAAACACGAACTCTGTCACCTCCTGACCTATGGAGGAGAACGCTGGGATCAATAGAACAGAGATTATTGGAATCAGTATCCACCATGTGAACTCAAGGAGAAAACAGTCTTATCACTCAAAAGATGGTTATTTAGAAGCAGCCTTTTAAAACAAATTGGCCAATTTCAAACAGACCTCATTTAAGAAAGCTTCTCTTCAGTTTGCAATATAGCAATGAAAATGCTATATTCCTGAAATATCTTAAATTCGCCATGTTGACTCTAATAAGGAAGAAGGTGAGAGTGAGTCTGCCAAGAAGTGCACAGAGGAAAAACTAATAAACAGGGTTATTTGCAGAGAGACCCGCAATGCAGCACTATGTTGCAAATCTGTGCTTTTTCTTCCATACATTTTGGTACAGTATTAAAGTTGAGTAAGGGGTAACTGTTAAAGAGACATGTTCATAATGACAGAAAGTAGAGATGCCAGCATCTTTGGTTTCAAGAAACAACTATAGCTCAAGAAGAAATGCAAGGTCAAAACATTTCTTTTGATTGTTTCTCATGGGTTGCAAGAAATGTTTTCCATCTGAAAAAATAATTATTGAGCACATTTTAAAATGGCTTCCTAGATCCTGAAAGGATATTGTACAAACACAGCTGAATAGGACGTCTGTCTTTTAAAAACATATAAGGTGGAACAAAAGAACATTTACGGTTGTTCATAGGAAAAATAAGACAATAATTAATAAATGATACAAGGATAAGCCCTGTGTTTCATGCACTCCCAGCAGTAACCCTACTTTGGGCTTGCCCTTTATGGATGGCTGCTTGTTTAATGTTAGCAACTAATACTCAAAAACTGGTGCATAGATTAAATTTTGCCAGAATTTAAGTGGCTGTTCATAAATTTGGCCTTTAGAATCCAACAGTGGTTCATTTCAGAAATTGTTTTTATTCATAGCAAAAAGGCAAAAGATAGTCTGGCTGTCAGAGATAATTCTGGATTTCTTTTTTTAAAAAAATTTCAAGTGTATATTTGTGATATCTTCCCAGAGAAAACCAGAATTATCAATTCATCCTGACTGAACCTCAGCCCAGTAATCCTAAGAGAGAGAGGAATCTCAAAAAAAGCTGGTTTTTAAATCCTGTTGGAGTTCTGGCATCAGCCGACTGCAGACTATAAATGGAGCGCACAGCCTCTGCCCGTAGTTTACTGCTTGTAGAGAACTGCTAGCATGTTGATGAACAATTATTATGTAGATGACAACTAACAAGTGTTTTCTTGTCAATTTAAACTCATGCATGTAGTTTAAAGTTATCTCTTCTTCTCTCCCTTTCTCCTTCCCTGCCTTACAAATAGGAAGGTGGGAATGTATCAGCTGAGAACATTTTATATTAGAAAAAAAGGGCAGATCAGTAATAAAATTGCTAATCTACAGGTGTGGTTAAATAAATATCAAGAAAAAAGTTGTGATGTAAAATTAGGCCAAACATACTTGGAGGACCTTTCAATTAAATACATATTTGGATTATCTTTTAAAGCATGAGTTTATTTAAAGTCTACTTGTAAATAGTCCCTACCATTCCAGTAATAAAGATTGGTAAATTTTCCAAACCATGATTTCAACAATTTAGGGCACTTATTTTTTATTTCTCATAAGATACTCCTAAATCTTCAAATACTGCCTCTCGGTTTATGAGTACCTCTGTGTCTTTGTCAAAACAAAACCTAAATTACTGTGTGCATAAGGAGGGGAATAGCAACAAGAGTATGCAGAGGTGATTGGATTTTGAAGTCTGTAATTATTTTCTTATTGCCCCCCTCATTCCTTATGAAAACCAATATGCCAAAAGTTATATTGCTTGTTTTTGTTTACCAATCAAGTCAAACTACCTTTCTAGTCTTCAGAACCACTGCTTTCTGGGAGATATGAGAATCGGGTACATAAATATCTTATCCCAACACTAGGAAAAGTACTTCTGAGAAAGTTCAGTGTTGAAGGCTGACCACCGCAGCACACCTTGGGCAAAGCCATGGCCACATCATAACTGGTTTCAGGAAGTCCTGCCTGTTTTCCTGTCTTAACTTCATTGCCATCTGTGCCTGAACTGAGAGAATAATACAATTCATTCAACCACAATTGATAAAATGAACTCTGTCAGTAGACATGAAGAGGATTGCTAGCTAGCCCCCCGCATCTGGTCTGACCCACCATAGTAACATGGGAGGTGCCTGGGAGCCACTGGCTTGACCTTGCAGCTAGATACACGCATGCAGCTGATTTTCATCTCCACAACGGGAGCTGGGTGCTTGGCACTACATCTAGGCTGAAAACTTCTAAAAGTGGTTGTACCTCCTTAGCATGGTTTTTCACCCTTTGCTGCCTAAAACATTCACAAGAAGAGTGACCCTGGAAGAAGATCCCTTGAAGATGGTGGAGTCACTCTCGGTCCTACATGACTTGAGGAGAACAGTATCACCTGTCAAACCCCGATGATAATTACATGACAGGGAAATAAACTTTAAGTCATGAAATGTTCCAGGTCTTTTCGTTACAGCAACGAGCACTGCAATCACTAAAACAGCAAGAAAGTGGCATATTTCCCACAATCTATAAACACAACTGACCAAATGCTGGTGAGGATATAGATTAGTAGGGAATCTCATCGACTGCAGGTGGGAAGGCAAAATGGTACAGCCACTTTGAAAGACACCTTGGCAGTTTCTCATAAAAGTAAACATACTCTTCTCATCCTATGATCCAGCAATAGGTCTCCTTTGTATTTACCCAAATGAGCTGAAAACCCAACCAAACAAGAACCTGCACACTGATGCTTAAAGCAGCTTTACTCATAAATGTCAAAACTTGGAAGCAACTAGGAGGTCCTTCAATAAGTAAATAGATGAGCAAACTTTGGTATATCCATACAATGGGATATTATTCAGTGATAAAAAGAAATGAATTATCAAGCCATGAAAAGATAGAGAAACCTTAAATATGTATTGTTAAGTGAAGGAAACTACTATTAAAAGGCTATAATATCCTACATGTTTCCAACTATATACAATATTCTGGAAAAGGCAAAACTAAGAAAATAGCAAAAATATCAGTGTTTGCTCAGGGTTCTGAAGAGAGAGAGATAAATACATGGTACACAGGGAATGTTTAGGGCAGTGAAAACTATTCTGTATGACACTGTAATGGTGGATACCTGCCATTCTGCATTTATCTAAAGCCATAGAATAAACAATACAAAGAGTGGATCCTAATGAAAACTATGGACTTCTGTTAATAACACTGTAATGATATTGTTTCATCAATTGTAACAAAGATATGTCTCATTAATACAACAGGTAAATAACAGGGGAAACAGTGGGAGTGGGGAGGGATTGAGAGTATACGGGAACTCTGTGCTTTCTGCTCAAATTCTCCATAAACCTAAAACTGCTCTAAAAAAACAGTTAAGTTTTAAAACTCTATGCTTCACTTTCATCATTAATGTATCTATACTCATTCACATGTTTACTCAGACATGACAGAGGACTGGCTGAGGAGGTGAGGAGGAATATAACTACAGAAATTAAGTTGACAAAAAGCACAAAAATGGAACAAGGGAAATATACAAAGAGAGGGAGTTGAAGCATCAGCGAGAGGGCAGCAGGACTGTATACCATACCCACACTTCGGTGGGAGAGAATATTTAGAGCAAGGTGCCCATGGCTGTCACCTCACCCTTGCTAGTATCGCCCACTGGTCCGTGAGTGGGAAACACCTGTAGAGGTTCTGGTCTGCCAAGATCGCTCGATCTCTTATGACCTCTTCCTCTACAGTCATTTCAGTCCTATACCTGCACACTAAACCACTTACGAAAACAAATTTACCAAAGCAATATTTAAATAATATTTACCAACTTGATTGTTTGTTTATGTTATAGGTACACTTATGCTTGATTACATAATTTAATAATCCCCATTTTAAAGATAAGGAACTGCAGCTCAGAGCATTCAATAACTTGCCTAAAGTAATCCCATAATTCAAGCCTTGCACTTGAATTTAGTGGCTTGACCCCAGAATCCGCAATCTTGTAAAACACATAAGGGTGCCTTCTAGACTGAGTATCCATGTGTTGCCAACAGTAATGACTGAGCTTCTGGAAAAGACTCTTGCTTAGAGACTGCCCCTCCACCTTAGAAACCCTGAGTTTAACTTCACCAGCCCCTAGTCACTTCCACCTTGGGTCTTTTTTATAAGGCTAATCACTTTGTTTCTTTCTCTAAAAAGATCATTTGTCTAAATCCATAGCACTGAAGCCTTTGTTATTTCTTGTATTTGAATGATAGAACCATTAACTAAGCTGAGCTTCTAAGGTAGAAATATCTGCTTAAATCAAGCCTTAACTTAGATCATACAAACAATTCTCCTTGAAAATCAATTTAACTGTAACCAGAGGGGAGGTGGGAAGGAAAAGAAGGAAGGGTTGTCAAAGAACATGTATAAAGGACACATGGACAAAACCAAAGGGGGTAGGATTGAGGGTGGGAAGTGGGGATGGGTGGAGTAGGGGCAGTGGTGGTGGTGGGGAAATGGAGACAACTGTACTTGAACAGTAAAAAAAAGAAAGAAAAAAACAAAATCAATGTAACAAATTGCCCCTGCTGTCTTCGCCCCACTAGACCTACATCAGATATTTCAGCAATTTTACAACCATAACAAAGTTAGTTATTATACTTGAGCATGAATACTTTGTAATCCATTATAAAATATGCCAACCAAGAATGTGGAAGGAAGCAAAATCATCACTTTCGCAACCTATGGCTTTCATAACAAAAATTGTCTGAGCAACATGGAAGACCTCTTAATGAGGCCCTCAATAACACAGAAATATTTCTACAAGATAAGTGAGAGGTGTTTCCTTCTTGGAATTAGCCAGCCTAAGAAAGAGAGTAGACTTCATTAGCTCTTGACCCAGATTTTTAGTGGCACATACAATCTATTGGTTCCAAGGGTTGCTTCAGCCTCACTCAAATCCCTGGGGTTAGTTCTCAATGACATATGGTCTGCTTTTTGATTTTAGACTGGTAGCTTTACTCTTTCATTAGTTTGTAACCTTTAGAGATGGATTTTTATAGCTTCTTTTTAAAATTCCTTTCATTTTTTAAGAGATCAAAGTACATAGAGCAGACAAGTTGTTTTCCCTGATGTGGGTCAGCAGAAATATTGCTTGAGAAGATATCAAAACTTTCATTTAAAAATTGTTTTTAGCAAAAAGGACTCATGAAGTAAAAAAAATCATGAATTCTCAAAATCATATAAAGATACGATTATATTGCTGCAGTCACATTGTCCCTAAAGAACCTAAGACAATGGAAACAAACAGAAAAAACTATGTAACAAGGCCCTCCATAAGAAGAGATTAAAGCCAATCTACTTTTAATTCAGGAACCTAAGACCCAGAGTTTGTTTTATTTTTAATGGTTTCAGTCACAGACTATTTCATAACACTGGAGACTCGCGGGATTAAGTACCTTTTCTCCCAGAGTGCATCAATACTATTCATTGATGATGTTAATCTAACCACTATGAATGTATACTAATCCACTTCAATATGCCAGCACCCTATGAGTGCCTGACCACCATTTTTTGAAAAAGAATATTTTTGCAAAGACAATTTGGGCATGAAATCTTGACCAATGAACTGTACCTACATAGAACAAAAAGTATAGTCCTAATTTAATAGAATAACCGGAATAGATAGCATTTGAAATTTCATCAAATCACCTCATTTGGTATAAAATTTCTTATAGAGAAAATTTGAAGCAAAGGAAACCAAGTTTGGTGTCTATTTTAGGTGTTCTGGTACTCAATTTCCAACACAGAGGCTGGGGAGTTTCCCCCACACCAACAAATAATTTTCCCCCACACCAACAAATAATTCTCGAACAACACAGTTCTGACACTATCTATCGAAAAATAGTGTAAGATTTACCAGGTTAAGGGTGCACCACTCTCCTCAGGCTCTGCATGTAAACCAACCTGCAAGTTCTCTGAACTCCCTAACCTTTTGGGTTTTTATGGATGCTCTACATAGGCATGATTTACTAAATAAGTGGCCATTATGTATTGATTCAAGCTCCAGCCCCTTTCCTCTCCCACAAGGTCAGGAGGTAGGACTGAATACTTCCAACTCTCTGATCACTTGGTTGGCTTCATCCTTGGTTAATCAGTACCCATCCTTAGGTACTTTCCAAAAGTAGCCTCATCAACATAATAAAAGACAACTTTCATACTCTCAACATGAAATATATGAGGTCTGTCCAGAAAAAGTCCAACCATTATTCATATAACAAAAATGGTGCGTAACATCTATGTAACCTGGCAGCCAAAGAGAGTGGACTAGAATGTGCATGTATGAACAACGATAACTTCACTGTACTAGTCAGTGGGGGCAGTAGACACCATTGGGTGACCGTGTGTACAGTGTGGCCATCACATTCAAAATGACTGAGTAGAGCGATGAGTATGCATCAAATTTTGCATTAAGCTTGAACATTCCCTCATGGAAACTATTCAGATGATTCCGAAGGCCACTAGGAACTGGTGATTGGCAAATTCATTATGACAGTGTGCCCATTCATGCTTCATATCTTATACAGTTATTTTTTTGCAAAACCTCAAATCACTCAAGTGATCACTACAGCCCAGATTTGGTATTCTGGGACTTATGGCTTTTCCCAAATCTAAAATCACCTTTGAAAGGGAAGAGATTTCAGATCATTGATGAGATTCAAGAAAGTAGGATGAGGCAGCTGATGGCAATTAGAACAGTGTAAGGTGCCAAGGTACCTATTTTGAAGGGACTGAGGCATCATTGTCCTATATACAATGTCTCTTGTATCTTGTATCTTCTTCAATAAATGTCTCTATTTTTTATACTATATGGCTGGATACCTTCTGAACAGACCTCATATATGAGACATATATTTGGTCATTCAGAAATATATTTGGTTATCCAGGATGACCAAATATATTTCTTATAAATCATAATATTAAAGTGTTATTCTGTACTGTATCAAGAAAAGGTAATTTGAACTAAATTTTAAAAAGCCATTATCTTGCTGACAGTATGTTAGTTTGCTTTTATTATCTGCTTACCACTCCTATCACTCAACTGAGTGAATTCTCAGCTTTAGATTTCTGTAGATTTATTATATTCTGATTTCTCAGCACTGTCTCTAAAAGACATACGGACCTAAAATTCAGAATTGGAAAGTTTTTTTAATTTCATTTGTTATTTCATCAATGAGCCAGTTAACAATATTTACAGAGAGAAGTGTTATTAGAGATTTTTCCATTCAGAGGATAAAGAGTAATGCAAGCCAAAGAGTTAAAGCAAGGGTCAGGCTCACCAGCCTATACCATTAATTCATCACCCACTTCATACTCAGGGTTATGACCCATAAAAGAGAATTTAGGAAGCATGTGAGGTCCTTAAATAATGTCTGAAAGGGCCATATGAAGGCCATGTTTCAATGAGATAATGAAGGCCATCTTCCAATGCAATAAAGGTAGAAGTTCATCATTTCTCAGGAAGAGTGTAAACCTATTTCTCTTTTGAAAAATGAAAGTTATTATTGATTCACATATGGTTGGAAATTCTGAGTCAATTTCCAAAGTAATAAGTGATACTTCATGATTTTTCCAGAATTTTCCAAAAAAGAATAAATGTTGCATTTGTATTTGTACACAGATGTAAATACTGTGTATAATGTATAAGCAATGAGTCTATTTAATATTTGTCAGTTTTCTGGTTTTGTTTCATAAAAACAGTGGTTTCCACACTCAAAATCTGAAATAGCAACACCTTCAAAAATCACAATGAAGGCATAATTTCTAGTTCAGTGCAAAGATATTCCAAGCAAGTGCAATAAACATACACAATTTCTGTTTAAATTGTATGAAATGTGTATCTTTAGCACTGTAGAAATGGGAAAGGCCCAAGTTACTGAATCTTTGCTTCACTGCCTTTAATACAGGTCATCCACCAAAGTAATGAGAGAGATGACAGAAAACTTCATATTAATTTTGTGTGGCCCATTCAACATTCTTCTCCCCAAAAGAAATGCTTTTGTTGTTTTACTTAAACTAATACCACCTCATCAGAGATACCATTTTGGGCATTTATGTACATGAAAATAGACCACTGAGGGGAAAGAAATCTTGCACAATCCAATGTTAACCTTAGCCTAGAGCCAACAGTAAGAGCTTCTACTTGGCAAAAACCAAACTGCTTTTATGAAAGGTAGCAATTGATTTCTTTTTCAACAATTGATTTTTTATTATAGTCCATAGTCAAGGACTCTAAGTGAATTTAAAGATTAGTTGCAATATGTATTCTTAGAAGGAAACTGATTCACTTATAAAGATAGTTTTGGAACTATTTCTGTAAATGCATCTCGCAGTTTAATATCATCAGTGAAAGGAAACTGTTGTGTATTTTCAGTGCTGATCACAGAGAAAATAAATGATAATAAAGAAAAGTGTTTTATAGCAATGTAATACACTAATTGTAACAGAAAAATATGGATATGGAATTGTGATATTAAAAAATAGAGTAGAAAGCAGGATTTTTCTCTCCTGTTACTGTGCTTGCACCTTTGACTCTTCCATTGCTTGACAGCAGCCTCTCGTTCGTGTTGCACTTAATTTCCCTCTTTTTCCCATGCAGAACTTCTTTGTATGTGAGCAAGAGGAGTAGCTGTGATACTCTACAAAAAAGTTCCTACTTAATATACAAATTTTATATCCTGTCAGCTGTAGCTTAAGACTGGGCAGGACCTTTAATGCATTGTTTCTTCTCCAGAAGGCAAATATCTGCTATCCTGACACTTCAGAAGACAGCCTCTGGTAGATTAGTGGGTCTTTAAACCCTGAGCTCAGAAAGCAAACTTGTCATCTGAAAAGGACCTACCACCCTGCGGCCATGTGGTCCTGCATGAGACACGGAGGAGTTGTCTTGGCCTGTGCTTAAGTCTATGCAACTCTCAGGGCCTCTCTTACCTGTCACTCATTATTTTCTAGGAAAAAAAAAGTAACAGACTGAAAATAAAATTCATTTTTAAAAATCCTACTCTTAATTTAATAATGTAAAGGTGTCTGTACTCCTGCCCTCTAATACCATCCAACACAGTGCCATGTCCCAAGATACTGTATTTCATTAGCTGAATAAAAGTAGCTCTGCTGGTATAAATTTTTTTAGATAAGTTCACCTTTCTCAAGGAGCAAATGAAAAGGGCAAAGCATGACAATTCCTCATTTTATAATAGGAAATTTATTCAAGACTCTTTTCCCCATTTATCACTGAAGACACATTACAATTAAATGCCTTTGTTGCACATAGGTAGTCTGCAAACCCCCTTTTTCTACCATCCCCCTGGTATTTATAGCATGCTTCTCTCTAGCTATTTTATGTTTCATTTTTACTGTCTTCACTTATTAAGCAGTTTGACTCAGAACCTACATTAAGGGCACCAGTAATTACAAAAGAATGCCTGCAGAGTGATTTTCATTGTCCTGACAGGTAAGCAAAATCAAAATAAGAGAAGAATCTAAGTTATCCCCCCAAAATCTTTGTATTTGTACACCCTGATTATCAATGTGCTGATTAATTGAATAATCATTTTTATGACAATGTTGACAGACAATAGGAACTGAAAATTATGGGAAATAAATCTATTTCTAAATAACTTATTATATCTTTGGCAGAAAATGACATAATCATTTTCCTTAAAACTATCACCTAAGTAGTTTGGAAGCCCAGGTACATGTGGCCCATTGCATTATATGTCTTCATTATATTTACACAGATGTAGTCAGGGTTGCCCTTGGAATTAAAGGAAAATTGTAATGAAATTTTTCATTATGTCAAAAACTAGCTTCTTTGTAGTTGCTTCTTAGAGGCCTAGAGCAGAAATATATTTCTTTTTGATTTATTTCACTTTACAGCAGAAACATTTCAATTTTACCACTCAGTTTCCCAAGTTGAATTATGTGTACCAATCATGCAATATGAAGATATAGGCTAAGAGCTTGGAAATGCAGGTTTTAGTCCAAGTCTCTTTGACCTTGAAGAAGACTAATAACTTCTCTGGATTTCTCTAGTATGAAAAACTCTATATAAATATGAGTGCTGTTAGTAGTAGTATGTATTTGTCTGTAAAGTGAAAGTGTTGAACTAAATGATTTCTGAGATCATTTCTCTCTCAAAGTCTATGACCAAATACTCAAATATAAATAGCACTGTTTTCCATTATTTCAATTAATGTCAAACACGAGCATGCACAAGAACAATTACCTTACACAAATCACTAAATAGATAATATATTCCATATCAATATTCAGAGAATATTTAGATATTAATATTCAACATGAGTGCAGAATCTGACTTGGATTTCTTTTTGATTATAACAAGATGAAGGATATTTCCATAGGTCATTTGAAAGGTAATTTTCCCTAGATTTTCAATAAAGGCATGAATTTTACCCATGGTTAGAACTCTAGGTCAACTCTCTGTAGGGAAAATTGATTTTCAAAAAGAAAATCTTTAAATTCTTGATTTTATAAAGTTAAGTTTTTATTGATGGGTTTCCCTATATTTCTTAATTAAACCTATACCATCAGATTAGTGGTTTGCAAACTTTTGAAAACTCTAAAAGCTTTTCTTTAAACAAACTTAAGTTATACAAAAGAATGGTAATACAATGTATGTGAGACAGACCACCATACACCCCAAATAAATTTACAATTTGTAAAGTGTAACTTTTCCAAAGTTCATTAATAGATAAGGGGCCAGTGCAGGAGGATATTTGCAGGAAACATCTTCCCCAGTGGCTTCTCTGAATTCTTCTTCCCTCTGCCAGACAGAAGGGAGATGCACCTCCCGCCCCTTCACATTAAGGGAAGCTCTGAAAGCTTCAGGGGAATTATTTAGAGATCTTGACCTTGTGTTGTCTGTAATTTTGCAGGGTACAGGAACTAATGTCCAGCTCTCACCTGTGAAAATCAAAGCAGCTAAGAATTTGCATCTGACTCTCAAACACGACAATCTAGAGAAAAACATCTGACCACTGTCATCAATGACAGAGGCAGGAGTTTACTGCTGCACTGGGATTAGTTCTCAGTGAGTCTGAGGGAGGCACGCGAGTTTCCTACGGGAGAGATGAGGCTCTAGGAAGAGTAGGACAGCAAAAGACCTCAGGAGAAATAACCTAGAGATCTACCACCAAATACGGAGAGCTGAAAAAATTAACCCGGACATAACAGGAACCAGAGTCAGAAATAGTGCCATTCCTATCATCAGAGGCACTGCAAGGAACCTATGAAGAATCTACCAAGATTCTCCGGGAGAGAAAAATTCAGGCTTAATTTTTTTTCAGGCTTAATTTTTATCAAGGCCAACTAAGAACTTCAGTTTTAACCACCTTTAAAACCAAATTCATCAGTTCTGTCATTATTCCAAATTTCACATTCTAAAAATCTGCATTGCATCTGTGTTTGCAACTTGAAGTGGTATTAGGATTAACCTATTCATTTTCAAGAAGAGAACAGAAAAGGCATGAGATCAGCTAGAACTGCTGCTGAGGGGCAAAGGAAGAAGGCATCTCCCTGGAGCAAGTTGACAGATCATGGAGGAGTAAAGTAAAGTTACATTTTGGTTACTCATGAGTTGTGCTTTCCCAGGGCCCTGCCCACGGTCTCAGTCCCACTCCTCTCCACATAATTCTCCAAAAAACTCCACTTCTCACCAGGGATAATTTGAAAACCACGTTGTGTATCTTCACTACAAGAAAAGATGTTCTAATATCCAAAGTTAATCCAATTCATCCTTATGTGGGGGCCCAATATGTAAAATGTTACTGATACAGAATTTTTAAATTAAGGAATAAACTCAATAGTTAAATTTAAATTCCTGTCTATAGACACAAACTGAATTTCTAAATAATCTAAGAGTCTGTGTCCAGAAAATTTTCCCATGACTTAGAAGTACAGTAAAAGAGAATAAACCCAAATGAGGTCATTTACCCTCAGCAAAATCTAGTAAAAGAAAAAAAATTGCAAGGCAAAGACACTGGCTCTCAGATGGGATGAAGATAAAAATAGGGATTTATGGGGAAAAGATATACTACATACAAATACAAGTGTGAAGAATAAAGACTTAAACCATAAACAAAACAAATTAAAACAGAAAAATTCAAAGATTATTTAAGATAGAGAATGATTTGTACACTTTAACTAATGGAGTTGTCTTTACTAGTCATAACTGTGATACATTTAATTTCATTTAAATAAGATAAGGAACTCTCGGAACTAGCAGCCAAGGATATCTTTAAGAACAAATACACACACACACACACAGAAGAGAACACAATAAACTCAAATTCTGATTTATATTTGGTCTCCCCAGACATTTGTAAGAACACATTTAGGAAGTATCTAATGGAAATTGAGGAGAAATTAAGGTTTGTTTTATAGTGTTTAATTGAATATGTACTTCTCAATTTTTCCCAGGAAAGCTTCAGTTAAATAGATTATCTCTAATTGTATTCAGAATTAGAGAAATTAAAGCAAAGACACAATTAATGAATTCTGCACCTGACTTCAAATTCAAAATGAGCTGAATAATATATTTTAATTAATTTTTAAAATAAAGAAGTTCTAGTTGTCTTTGTACAAAATGACATGCTTTATACTAAACCAAATTATTGAGAGGCATTACTCTTCTATTTAATTGCAATCTCAATATGATTTCTAAATTTTTCCTCCAAAAACACTTGTAAATAAAACAAAGAGAAAGAGAGAAAAGGGGAAAAAAACAAGAGAATAAAAATGATTTGCAATTCATTTGAAAACATATTCATTGAGAATATGAGAAGCCAGTTAGGACTTTGATTAAACAAGATATAATCAAGAAGAGATGAAAGTTCAAAAGCTCACAGTGATAGAATTGGAGGTCAAGATTATTTGTACATGAACTAGTCATTTATACGTGAACTTAGACTCTTTGGAAGTTGTCTGGTTGGTGAGCTCCAAGACCAGCACCTGGTAAAATGTTAACGTCTGCATCAGTGTTACCAAAAACAGTTATTGAAACGGACTTAGCTCATTTACTAGGTAAGCTGCTGTGTGGAATACACATACCCACACATTCACAAGTGTGCACATGCACACTCATACACACAGACTCCCACACAAGACAGACTGTCGGATAATGACAGCGGTGTCCACTTAAGGTAGGAGCTTCACCTGTCTTCACATAGTTCAGGTTCAGAAGGAAGATTCCATTTCTTTATTTAATCTTGCCCTGTATTTATTTTAATTCCATGTTTTTTTAAATAATTTTATTTTTAGTTACAGTTGCTATACAGTATTATATTAGTTTCAGGTATATGACATAGTAATTAGACATTTATATAACTTACAAGTTATAGTTCTGTATTTTTGAAGGAAGCAATAGTAATGTAGTTGCAATTTATTTACACTTAACTAATCAAAATATCACTTTAAATAATTCTTCTAGATATGTAAGAAACTAAGAATTTTCTCATTTTTTAATAAATTGAAATTATGCTTTGGTATAAGAATGCCAACTTGAATCTCAAAGGTATGCACTCAAAATTGAACAGTAAGGCAGTTCCAACAGAGCATCTGTATGTTCGAGGACATAATTGCTGCCAAAGAGTTTATCCTCTGTTAGGTTAACTGAGGATAATGTACACTTTAAAATTGTTGGAACGGATATTGAGACTATAGATTTTAGTGCTTACCAAAGATGTTACAATGTAGCTGGTAAATAACATGCATTGCAAATGGTAAAACGTTCGCGCATGAGGCACTCAGATGAGCTTGCAGCCCCTGTGGAGACGTTGCAATCACTGTGCAACACGGGGTTGGTATTTGCAAGGGAGATTTTTAGTCTCTTTTTCAAAATGTTAATTTTACAAACCCAAAGAGTCCCGAATTCAAACACTAAGGACATAAAAATAATGATTCTGTTTACAACTTTTAGCCATGAATTTCTAAGTAAACTCCAAATGCATCTGTTTTCTAAAGGATATAAAGGTGTTTCCATTCTTTTATATGCTTATTAAGTTGTAACAGCAAGCACGAGTGCTGCAGGAAAGTGGCATGGTTGACTACGCTAAGCCATTAAGTCATCATTTCTGGTACAGAATACATTTAAGACAAATTTTCCTGCCACAGGCTTAATCTAGCTTTCAGAACATTTGAACTGTGAGGTCACAGACTGGTACCCTGTATGTCAAATTCATTTCCAGACATAATTTCAGTGGCCTCCATGGTGATAAACTATATTTTAGTGGCCAACATTTAAAGATTAGGAGATCTTGCACAAAATTTTAGATTTCACACCCCGAAAAACTGAGGATGTCTGGAAAATATGCGAATTGCATTATTTTCGAGAACAAGCAGCAGCTCTCCTTTCACAAAGTAATTCACTCTCCTGTGCACCGCAGTTACCACCATTCCCTATTACCTTTGCAGCTATGAAGGTGATTAGCAGTCTAATTATTACAAGCTCAGGTGTTTTTTTTTTTTTTTTTTTTTTTTTTTTTTTTTACCTCAAAACCTTCTTACTGTACCCATTTATATTACCACCTGCTCCTTATGAGGGGTATCTAAGACTTCCATTTTCTTTATTCAATTTCTTCACATGCATTCCACAGAACCTTCTCAGGTCCACTTAATGTTTTTACTACTTACTCAAAAAATCAGAAACTTTGACTGACTTGCATTATCACATATTTTGCAGTATGTACTTTCTCCCCCAATAAACTGTAAGTGTAACAACAAGAGGGATTTTATTTGTATCTCCAACTTTTGTACTATGTCTAAAATATATTTAACTTTTAATAAATGTTTTGATGGTACTATCATTGGTGGTGATGTTATTGGGGAAACTCAAGTGTTTGGTTACTCATAATGTCTGCCCATTTCCACAGCCTCGAGCTGACAGGACAGCCTGTGCTGCCTGGAAACGCGGGGACTCCAGGAAGGAGAGAAGCAGGGTGGAACAATGCTCATTTGAGAATATAAAATATACTTAAACTATACAGAGCATTACAATATTTAAAATACCGAGACTATTTCAACCACCTAAAATAATATTGACATTCCATGACAGACATTTCCACAGAAAATCTGATTTGGATTTCCACATAGTGCTGTGTTCAGAGTTAATGGTACTAGACTTGCCCTCATCACCAAACAACAGACAACATATATGAGGCATATGTCTTAAGATACTAAACAGGGAGCATAGGTTTGAGATACTTGAGAAAAAAAGACCCAAAATGGAACTCCATGTATATTCTGGTTCTCTGCCAGGGAGCATTTCCTGCTATGGAAGAGTGGGCAGAACCCCCCACAATGACCAATTTTCTGCATGGAGGAAGCAGAAATCAGAGGTCATTACCTTATGGGGAGGTGATAAGCCAACCAGGAGGTCAACAGAAAAGCTAAGATAATAAACTTGCCACACATCTGTGTGACCATAAGCTATATATGAGTGTGGGCAATTCAAAAGCTCAACAAAAAATAAAAGCCAGAGGAAACTTGAGAACTGGCAGACTTTCAACATGTTCCTCAGCTCACACACAGCCTGACTAGCAGAAAGAAAAAAAAAAAAAAAAAAAAAAAAACCTTACTAACTTAAGGTGTTTGAACATTCGTAACATCTGCTCAGGTCAGTGGCTGAGCACTCAACCAGCAGATGCAGAAACATCTTTAGGGAAAAACTGGGCAGAAATATCAGTGGATACACACTACTCTAGAGATTTAGATTCTGCCTTTTCGTTAAGAAAAGTTAATTTAAAAAAAAAAAAACTTTCAGAGAAATAAAAATAGAATCCAGAGTTGCTGCAACATACAATGTACAGTGTCTATTTTCAATGAAAATGTAGTAAGTGTGACTCACACACAGGAAACAAAACTTACCTAGAAGCTGGTCTGATACCTGTTTCCCCAGCTCTGTGAAACTGCTTTGGATGAGAATCAATGCAGCAGCTACTCCAAAATGGAACAGGCTACCACTGAGTCACCAAACAGGAGATATCAATAGAGGAACTGAAACTATGTAAAGAACCAAATGAAAATTCAAGAGAGTAAAAGTAAAATCTCTGAAGTGGAAGTTTCAATAGATGGCCCTAGGGCAGATGGGAGATAACAGAGGTAAGAAACAGAAAACTCACACAAAAATCATTAAAATCATCCAATCCTCAAACTGTGAAAGGACCTTGAAAATAGCAGGAGAAAAGCACCACATAGCACACAGAGGAACAATTATATACCCCTTTAAACTATCTCTTAAAAATAATAGTTAAAATATTCCTAAAAATGTGTACAAATTTTGTAAAAATATATATTTGTGTGTATATTATTTTTTCTTCTCTCGTGTTGTTTAATAGCCATGAGACTACTTAAGCTCAGCTATAACACAGTGCTATCAGGTACATAGCAGTTAGGAAACCGGCTATATTGTTGTGACTGGTATTTCAATGAGTAGTGTTTTAATAAATATGGTATTTTCAGTAAATATAGTATTTCAATAAATGATACTGGAACAATTAGAGATTCATATTCAAACATAAAACAAAACTAACCTTAAGATTAACTTTGGGACACAACCAAAAAATTCCTGAAAATGGATCATAGACATAGTTATAAAGCCTAAAACTATAAAACTTGTAGGAAAAATAATAGAAACCTATGCAACTTGGTTAGGCAAAGATTTCTCAGATAGTACACAAAAAGCAGGATTTTTAAAAATAATTGATAACTTGAACTTTCTCAAAATTGAATTTTTTGCACTTGCAAAGTCACCATTAACAAAATGAAAAGGTGAGCCACAGGCTTAAAGTAAATATGTTCAAAATACATATTTAATAAATCAATTTATCCCAAAAATAAAGAGAACACATGCAACTGAGTAGTAAAAAGGTCAATAGTCCCATTAAAAAATGGACAAATGATTTGAATACACACAGCATCAAAGAAAATATACAAAGAGCAGGAAACACACAAAATATGTTCAGTATCATTAATGGTTAGGGAAATGTGAATTAAAATCACAATAAAATATCACTATAACCCACTACAATGGCTAAAATTAAAAAAACTAACATTATCAACTAGTAGTGAAAATGAAGAAATTTTACTCCTGCACAGCAATGTTTAGGAAGTAAAATGGTGGAGTGCCTTAGGAAAATATTCTAGACTTGTTCAAGGTTAAAAAACACGTAACATGCAGCCTAGCAATTCCACTTGTAGGTATCTACCCAGGAGAAATGAAAAGCGTATAGCCACTGGAAACAGTCCAAATGGCCCCGATGGGTGAATGAACACAATGAGGAACCTCCAGATTTAATGGAATACTACCACCCACCCATAAAAAATAATGAGACACTGATACACATAACACCACGGAAGAATATCAAAATCATCATGTTAAGTGAAAAAGTCAGACAAGAATTCTACATACTGTATAATTCTGTTTTTGTGAAATTTCTAGAAAAGGCAACATTATAGTAACCCAAGAAAAATCAGTGGTTCCTTTCATTCAGAAGTAGGTGTGCTTTGTAAAAAGACATGAGAGAAGCCTTTATTTTGATTATAATATTCTAACTCTGGATAGCTGCATAACTGTGTAAATTTACTGTACACTTAAACTCACTATATACTTAAAATGGATGATTTTTATGGCATATAAATTATATTTCAATAAAACAAAAATTCATATGAGATATATGAAAAATTCTGAACATAATAAAAGAGTTTAAAAATGCAGGAAGCATAAACTGACAGATTCAAAGGGAGAGATAGACAAAGCCACAGCGGTAACTGGAGAGATAGTAACACACATTCTTCACATTGCTAGACCTGGTCAACCAAAAGATCAGTAAAGGATACACAATATTTAATGGGAGAGTTACGTTTGTCAAACTTATTGTGCACTCAGGATCTGTTCATTTCACTCCAAGATTTAGCTTAATGACAACAACAAACCTGAGCCGTTCAGTAATGCCCAAAGGAAGAGGACCAAAGAACTGGACAAAAATGACCAGTAATTAGGAAAGTAAATGATAGAAACTCCATGTCACAAGGCAAAAAAAAAAAGAAGAAGAAGAAGAAGAAGAGCAAATGAAACCTAGATAAGTGCATTATACCTTTTGAGATAGTTTTCTTTGTAACAGCTGTGAAATGTCCTTATAGTCTAAAGCATTCATGATATTATCAAGATTTCTATGATAGAAAATGCTTATTTTGAAAAGATTACTAGAAAAGATGTTTGACTCCAAAAGTAACCAAATCTTTGGTATTACAGAAAATGCCATCAACCATTTTACCAATTAATGTTAAATGGTAAGTGAAAACACATACTTGAATCAATATAACAAACAAAGTATTAGTGTCTTTAACATGGAAAGAACTGGAAAAAAAAATTGAGAGTACAATGAGCAATCCCAACTAAATGGCAATAAAGATGACGCACAATCTTCAATAGAAGAAAAACACAATTGCCCAGCAAGTACATGAAAAGATATTCTTCTCAAGAGTAATCAAGAGTAAAATTAAAATATGAGATAGTTTATGTTATGTATTATCTACAGTTTTGTTTTTATTTATTTATTTTTTTTTTTGTAAAAAGTACATTTAAATGGACATTGTGTCTACAGAGTTCCAGCAGGAAAATGATAGCATACTGAAACCAAGTAATTGAAGAGAGTTTAATAACCATTGACAAAAGGTTCAAGTAAGTTTAGAAAGAGTAACAAAGAAAATCTTCCCATAACAAGAATGGTGGGAGCCATTGCCACATCTTGGCTACTAAGAGCAAGGGAATTGAGCGGTTGCTGAAATCCCAGGGAAGAGAGAGCGCTGTGAGACATAGGCCTACAGACAGGAAACATGGCCTTTATTCACAGCTATTAGCAACTCTGCAGGGAGACAGAAATGGGAATAAATACTTACCTCACTGTCTTCCTTCCCACTGATCTCCAGTGGGTGCTTACCTTTGGCCCTGTGATCTCCAGTGGGTGCTTAGTTTTGGCCCAGCAGGCACAGACCTTTGGTTGAACTCAACTAGAAGCCAGAGGGGAACGAAGACCCACAGGGGTCAGACTTCCAGAACCCAAAATCTTGTGGAAACAAGTGGAAAGTAGACATGGAGGGGCAAACATCAGACTACCCACAAAAGCACATTGTTGCAAGGGAAAGAGAGGACTGATGTAACTTTCAAATTCTTCACAAGGTAATTTAACAATACACAGTAAAAGTCTCAAAAATATTATTCTCTTTGGCTTAGTATTTCTATTCCTAGGAATTTATCCTAAGGAAAGAATGCTCACAACAATCCCTATACAATTATGCTTATTGCAGAATTGTTTATTATTAATATTTGAAATAATATTTCAACATAAATATCATGCATGTTCTATAGAAATTATTTAATGACATGAAAAACTATTTATAAAAATTGTTAAATTTAAGAAGCATGAAAAAAGTGATCTATACAGTATATTAGCACCCTGCAGGTTTAAACTTTGCTCACTTCTATATTTTCAGCATCTATAACAGTGCTTCGTATATGTGAATATATAGGCATAAGAAAAAATCAAAGAACATATTTCAAAATCATGCCTCTTTCTGGATGATAGAATTGAGGGTGATATATAATTGTTAATTCATGCTTTGACTTTAAATTATCTCCTTTCATGATAAGAAAAAATATTTTTTTAAAAAAGAAGATTTTTTTTTAAGTTTCGAAGCATCATTATAGGGACCCTGCAAAAGCTTCCGAGATATGCTCTGTTTCACCCAATTGAGGTCACGCTACCACTAGTGGGAAATCCCCTGGGGAAGTGTAGAAAAGATCAAAATCTCAGAAAAAAAGTAAAAAATCTACTCCATCCTTCCAGCACTATAATGGCAGTAAGATTTTTTACTCATTTAGTAATTATAATTTCACAGTTTCCTGGGGCTCCAGTGAGTCATCTTTGTGATAATAGGAGTCTTAGCCCTGAGTTTCTTTTCTATAAAAAATATGAAATAGTTCACAAACTACCTTTCAGAGCAGTTAAATATTGTAGTGGAACCATTATAATCACTTTCAAGGACAAAGATTAAGAATTCTAAGAGGTCATAAAAACCAAGTGCAAGCTCTGTATTTTACGAATTTGGAAAATGAAGCTCAGGAAGATCCAGATAGAATGAGAGGTTCAGCCTGCTGAATTCTGATCTGGTATATTACTATTTTTGGTATATAAAAACCAGTTTCAATAAAGCAGTTCAAATCTCCATCCTTGCCAATCTGAAATAAAAGGGTTATGTAATAGAAAACTGAGCTGAACTGGCTATTTAGAATTAATTTGTTCTATCCATATACTCTAATCAAACTAATTGGTACATATTTTTAAAGATTTTATTTATTTGTTTGTTTGTTTATTTATTTATTTTTAGAGAGAAAGGAAGGGAGGAAGAGAGGGAGAGAAACATCAATGTGTGATTGTCACTTGCGTGCCCCCTGCTGGGGACCTGACCTGCAACCCAGGCATGTGCCCTGACTGGGAATTGAACTGGTGACCCTTTGGTTCGAAGGCTGGTGCTCAATCCACTGAGCCACACCAGCCAGGGCTAATTGGTATATTTTTTAGATTGACAGTTTCAAATCATTCTTGGGAGATTTTGGTTTCATTGAAGGTACCTGAGGGATCAAAAGGGGGGTGCATCAGTGTAGGTCTAATCAGGACACAGAAACCACACAGTGATTTAAACAAGGGAGCTTCAAATAGCAAATTATTAAACTCTAAGATGTAAAGGGAACTCCAAAGGGTACTGTATTGCTGAAAGAGACTACCCAAGGAAGGGAAACTTTGGTAAGAAGCTTCTCTCTCCAAAGTTGAGAATGAGACCTCCCTGGAAACAGCATGGTTGGAGCCTACTGTGTGGTGGAAGGTTTGCTGGGATGTGGTGCCCAGAACTGGACCACAGTGTCTGAGCAAGCAGGAAGCAACTGAAGCACAGGTGCTCAGCCACTGGTGGGGATGCACTGCTGATCAATGGTGCGGCTGCTGGAACCAGCAGGAGATGCTCTTTCCTCCCACAACGTCCCTCCAGTTGCCTCCACTGAGAAAGCTAAACAGGGTGCTCACTTTAAAGGAGATAGTTCAAAAGAACCCAATCCATTATCGCAGAGCAAGTATTAGAGGGCAATTTTAGGCTGAGAGGCAATAAATTGATAGGTGGAAAAGAGGCCTAACAGGTCACAATATGGGTCCCTGTCCCCAATTCATCCAGCGCAGTTCCACTATTGGGTATTTAATAAATTGTGGTTTCCTACAAAATGTATTTGAAGCTAAAAAAACAACGCTGAAAGACATTACAGAGTAAAAGATATAATGACGTAAAGATCTCACTTGATCTAGCCATAAGGCTGAGAAGTGATAATGACACACAATTTCAGCTTCAGATTTAAAGAAAACCATTAACAAAATAAAAACAGTAATGGCCTTTGCAAATTCTTAACAGCCCAAACAACAGGAAGAGGACTGCAAGAAGGAACTCCAGGAAACTAAAAGTATAAGTAATAAATAATCTGTGCTTAAACCTTTGAAAAAATAAAGGTACTGTACTGTGTCAAGTGAGTTAAGTATTTTAATGAAATTGATAAGTACATAGAACTCAAGCAAATAGAAAAGGACATCTGGTCCTTGGTTCAGTAATAAAATATTTTTTACTACTGTAGTCATAGTAAGCACTGATTGCAATAAATATTGTGCTACAATAATTTGATTCTATCAAATTATTGGGAAGAGAGAAAAAGAGAGGTATATTAGTAGATAAATATAACTGAATCAACCAGACCAAGAATTACATAATGCCAAGAATAGCTGAATAAATCAATAGTTGCATAACATTTCTCTTTGTTTTAGAAATATGAAAGAAAATACCAAATACCATAAGAAATGAATGGAGGGTTGTAAATGCTTCTGGGGAGTGAAACTAGAAGTGTGAATTTAAAAAAAAAATGCTATTTTTTATTGTAGTTTAGCTTTATTTGATTTTTAAATTATATACAGGTTTTCATTTGATGACAACAGGGCAAATCTTATATATAAAATGCGATTTCTCCAATGCAAAAGTCATAGAGAAAACACTGAAAAAAATCCTAAAATACTAACAGTGATTGCTTTTGGGTAGCATAATTCTACATGGCCATTAATAGTGTCTTTATACTTTAAACACTTCCCAATTTCCTAAAATGGGTATCAGCAGAAAAAAAAATTATGATAGAGCAAGCCAGCGGTTAAGTGAAGTCATTAAATTTATGATAAAGGAAAGCAAGAACTAATATAAAATGAGTGCAGAAGTACTCTGGCTGGTGTGGCTCAGTTGGAGCATTGTTCCTTATTAGAAGGGTTGTGGGTTTGATTCCTGGTCAGGGCACATGCCGAGGTTGTGGGTTTGGCCTCCAATCCAGGTGTGTAAGATCCCCAAACCGGTGCATATGGGAACCAACCCATTAATGCTTCTCTCTCACTTCAGTGTTTCTCTCTCTCCCTTCTCCTTTCCCTTCCTCTCCCTCTGAAATAAAATGAGTGAAGACTTATCATACCATCAGGGAAGCAATATTTATTGAGCATTGTGAGGCTAGCACTACAGGTAGTAAACAAAAAAATAATAAAATATTGTCCATGCCCTTGATACCCTTGAAATTAAAGAAAAAAATAAATGGAGGAAATAAAAGATATTAGACTTTATTTTAATAAAAAAATAATAAAATAAAAATTAAAACTCTCATTTGACTGGAAGTTCAAAGTTGAAAATATAAGATAATCCTTTCTCTTACTCCTGTTCCGAGTATCAAAAACAATTAAATATAAATAGATCGCATATAAAATTATAAAGATTACTATAAACTCCACAAAGAAATTATTTAATTTGCAAAACACAATACTTAATATTTTCCCCTAAAGTTTTATTTTATGGATTGTCAGGACATCTGCTTATCCTAATACCAATGCTAAATGCTTAAATTGGTTTCAAATACCAAGTCAAATACCAAGCCTCTGTCAGGTCTTCTGCCTTTAATTCAGATGTCAATTAACCAACATGCTAATTAAGTTTAAATGTCAGAGCCCCTTTGCATGGGCCCCTTCTAGCAATATGCTGTTTATATTTTTGCAGGATTTGCAAAAGTAGAACACTTTAACTAAAATTGGTAATGAATGCTAGCTCTTTCCACTCCGAATAATCTTCTAACATACTTCTGCTTATATAGGAGTATCTATGAAATAGTAAGCTGGGAACAACTGAGTTGGATTTAGATAGTTCTATATGTATGAATTTTAATCATACCTGTGTACATTTGAATTACTGTTAGCCTTCCTGGTGTAGGTATGGCTTCCTGGAAATTCCCACAGCCCATTGTTTTAACTCTTCCAGTGCTGAGGGACAAAGGTATAGCAGAGGTTTCATGGTGTAATTAACATGTTCTACTGAAGTTAGCACTGGAAGAATGAACACAATTGGAAAAAAAGTTTTGAAATATAAAGCACAAGAAGCTAGACTGCAGAAAAGTCTTCCAAATCATACATCTCATAAATAAAACAAACTTTTGATATAACTTTTTTCTTATTTTTGACAGGAATAACACAACTTTATCTTACATTAGTGAGTTGTGAAGCTAACAAATATTTTACGTATCAATAACGTAGAAATATTTTCAAATATTATCATAGTCACATGAAACAGCAAGCAAAATTTGAAACTCAAATCTGTAGGAAAGAAAGAGTATAAAATTATATCAGGCAATTAATTAAGTATGATTTTTCTGGGTTTTGCAGTTTTACTGAAATGTTATATTTTTAAAATTTTTTATTTGTTATAGGTTATTTTATCATCTTTAGGTAAGCATTTGCTTTCTTGTCTACTTTTGTATTTTATTTCCTTTTTCTCAAAGTTTCCCCAATTTGTATAAATTAAGGCTTCATAAAACTAGATATAGCTTGGGTTTTTAAGTTACTATTTCAAAACATTTATCATGCCAATTGTTGTGATTCTTATAAGACAAAATTCATATACTTGCTATCAAGTCTAGAGTACCTCCTCATAAGATTGATGGGTTTATTTTTCCACTTGTGCCCCAAGTACAATGAATTCAGAGGCTCAGACATTGCAAGAAGAAAATATTCAAGAAATTCAACAAAATTTGAGGTGGGAAGTCAAAGAAATAAAATTAATGAGAAAAAATTTTGTGCACAGAGCATAAAAGAAAGCTGCCCACTGTGTCAATCCCTTCCCCCACTTGAACCCACGTTAACCTTCAAGAGGTAGCTAACCTCATTTAAAGATGAAAAAGTGTCATGTCCTTATATAAGAAAGACTAAACAAACAACAAAACACAAAATAATATGAAACTTTGGAAAAAAGCAAAGAACATATATAAAAAGTAGATGAACAATCTGCAACATAAGAAGAAATATAAAATAGCAAATGAACTCAAAGAAATAGATTGCTATCAATTCATTGATATTATAAGATATTGATATTTTAGGGGAAAAGAAACGAGACAAGTATTTAAAGAAGAGACTTCAATTCTCAAAATATTTGAAAACTGGCTTGTAAAATTTAGAAAAGAGATGGGAAAGAGAAAAGCACATTGCTTAATGGTACCCTGTGCTATAGGTTAAACAACAAAATAAACATAATTGAAAATATAGATACACAGTGTGTGACCTTCTGCAAATTAGAAATGGAAGGAAAGAACACAGATAAAAAGGAAAAATGAAGAGATGAAGGTGATGATTCGGAAACAAATATTCAACATCCATACTTCTTGTCCTTAAAGCACAGAAAAGACAGACTTTAAGTGGCAGGCCATGTTTCAGTAAAAGCTGACATAAAATATATAAGAAAATATATCCTCAGGAAGGTGCTGAATTGGGGAAATGAATAAAGAATCACTTGGGCCCTCCAGAAGAATAAATAAGCCATATACATTAAATAAAAGTCAACTGTCCTCAACCCATTTCAACACTCCACCCATCACCAACAACAAGCAGGAAGAAACAGATCCTCCTTGCTCAGTGTTGTCATCCGTATCTCCCATTTGGAACTGTGGCCACCATCTCAGAACCAGCAATGGATCCAAGAGGATAAGTCAATATTCACACAGTGAGAACAGCTAATGATGTTTTCAGTCAATTTTGGATCCTTCCATCAACTCAGTGATAAACTTTTCTTATTTCTTAAGCCATGGTAATTTCACTCCCTAATTATTTGTGAAAGCTTCCTACCATGTAAAAATAGTAATATAACATACTAGTGTGAGGATTAAGATAAAGAAGGCAGGAGAAAGTTTGTACAAATTTCCTTATCTTTCACATCTGAAATTTAAAAAACACAATATAAAATTGAAATAGTATGATAAATGCACAGTCAAAATTATTAATTTTTCTTTCCCTAATATTATAGAAATCTTTCAAGAATTAATATTTCTTATAGTGAAGATATTGAAAGTTTTATCAAAATTTTAGCATTTTTTGTTTCACTTCAGATGCTTTATCCTATTAAATTCAAAGTAATATAATTAAAAGTAATGCATATCACGAGTGAATATTTGTTAAATTTCTATTTCCCTATTCTTGAGTCTTTGTAGAGAAATATCTGAATTTTGGAACATCAAATATTACTAATAGGCAGTCCTGAATTGTAAAATTTAGTAGTAGCCTTCACTTTCTATTTTTCTGCTTTGCTTTACACATAAAGGCAATATGTAAAACAATACAAAACATAATAAATAAATAAAACAATAAAATTGTTATAAAACATATAAAATTGATTTTCAAAAAACAATAAAGTTGTTAATCACAAAAATTGAAAACCTATTTTGAACAATCATTTTACAATATATCAGACTTCAGAAACACATTATAGGTAATAATATTTTACTTCACATTTCATAGTTATACAAAACTGTAATAGTTAAAAAAATACATATCTACCTAATTTTACACCTACTATTGAAAAATAAATATGAATGGGAGATACTGATATTAGAACTTAATCATCCGCATCAAAATTTAGGATTATCAATAGTTTTAACTTCACATTTTTGAACTAACTTTTCAAGGTAAATAAATATTTCATATTATATTACCTTGTAAAAGACCATAAATAATCAACAAAACAAACAAACAAGCAAAATATAACCAAAGACACTGAAATAGAGAACAGGCTGACAGTGACCAGAGAGGAGAGGGGAGGGAATATCAGGGGAAAAGGGGAAGGATTTGCAGGAACATGTATAAAGCACACATGGACAAAAACAAGGGGGTATGGAAATGGGAGGGAAGTAAGGAGGGGTGTTGGGGTGGGCTGGGATGGGGGTAAAAGGCAGAAAACTGTACTTGAATGACAATTAAAATAAAAAATAATAAAATAAAAAATAGTATAAACACCAGTGAACTATTTTTAAGATTTTAAAAAGGCAGTAAAGTCATATATGGATTAAAGGGGAGGGAGTATCCAAAGGATTGCCAGACACCTTCCCACATGTGCCAGAGTTTCATGCGTTTCTCTGCCTTTGCTAATGCTCACCTGGCTAACATTCATCCTTCCACTATCATCTCAGGTATTATCTTTGTAAAAGTGTCTTCGAAATCCCTGTGTTGATCCAACTGGCTGTGTCCCTGTGCCACCTTGTCTATATCCCTGTAAGATAAATTACCCTTACTGTAGTTGAAATTACCTGTTTGACTAGAGTTCTCAAAGTATGATCCCCAGGCCGGCAGTGTCAGTACCGCCTGGGAACTTGTTAGTGATGCACGTTCTTGGGCTCCATCCTATGCACGCTAAGGTGCTCCAGGTGATTCTGATGCATGTTATCTTGAGAGCACAGGTCTACTTCTCTGCTAATAGAAGGCAAGCTCTGGAAGAGCTCGGTCTCTTCTTATTCATTGTTGTATCCTTGAATCCTAGCATCATGCCTGGCATACATTACCTTGTCCTTGAAGGCTCAGTGTAACAAAATTACAGCCCACAAATAATGAAAATAATAACTATCTTTTATCATGTCCTCATTACATTTTAGGAATTATATTAAGTATTTCACATGTACTTATTCACTTAATTTGGCCAGTGTTCCAATGGGGCAGATGCTATTTAGTGTCCCCAGTATTACACATTAAAAAGTGAGTTACACAAAGGTTAGGGGAACTTGTCAAGGACACACTTAGCAAATAGCCAAGACTTCATAGGATCTCAGCCAGTCTATATTCAGAGCCTGACTCTATTCATGAAATTACATAGACTCAAAATATATGAAAATACTCAGATTAACTACTTGAGATAATTTTTCTTTGTCAAGTATCTGTGCTCTTTGTCATATACAAGGTCTATCTGGAAAGAGTCCAGCCATTGTTAATATAATGAGAACAGTCTATACTACATTGATGTAACCTGGAGCTAAGGAGAGTAGACCAGAATGTACATGCATGAACAGTGACAACTTCACTATACTAGTCAGTGGGGATGGTAGGAGCCATTAAATGAGCATGTGTACCGTGTGACTGTTGCATTCAAAATGACTGAGCAAATAGAGCAATGAAACTGCATCAAATTTTACATTAAGTGTGAACATTCCTCCACAGAAACTATCTGGATGATTCAGAAGGCCATAGCAACTGGTGACTAGTAGCTTCATCACAACAATGTGCCTGGTCATGCATTACCTCTTATAAACTTTACGGTGAAAAATCAAATTACCCAGGTAACTCAGCCCCCTTACAGTCCAGATTTGGTGTCCTGCAATTTCTGGCTTTTCCCAAAACTAAAATTACCTTTGAAAGGGATGAGACTTTAGACTATCAATGAGATTCAGGAAAATACATTGAGGCAGTTGATGGTGACTGGGAGAACTATGTGAGGTCCCAAGCTGCCTACTTTGAAGGGGACTGAAGTGTCATTGTCCTTTGTACAATGCTTCTTGTATCTTGCATCTTCTTCAATAAATGTCTCTTTTTCATATTTTACATGGCTGGATACCTTCTGTACCAACCCTGTATATTGGTAAGTATACGGCATTTTTGCCCTACAAAGAATATTTTATACATACACACTTCCATAGGCAGGACTCTAAAATCATGAACTACCCTCAACAACTAAATGGCTTTGCATGGATTTGCTCATAGGCATTTTAGAGATTTGCCTGAACGATTTTCTAATAAAGACTCAGTTTCTTTTTCTGACTTATTTAAAACCCGTTTTTGAGCTTTGGCTCACACCAGAGTCCTACAGATGCCAAAAATTTGTTGAAAGGTTTTGAATTGTCTGCTAATTGCTGTGGGATAAATTAGAACTCAAATTGATGGTGTTACAAAGCAAACATGTGCCTCACCAGATCCATTAACAGTTACAGCTCAGATGAAATAAATGTGTGTTTTATAAATTGCATTAATTGAATGTTAAGCTGTTAGTTATAATTTTGTAATAATACTCAAGAAAAAAATTCCTTAAGTTACCAAAGATTGAGATGAATACTTTCATAATGTCAGTTCACTTTAACATATACCATAACAGATCATTCTGAGTAGTAAAGCTAGGACAAGACACACTCAGGTTGCTTAAGAGCTACAGTTTGGTCATTTCCACTGAATTTTACTTGGGGCCGTGCCTAATGCTATACAGACTGTAATTTCTACATGTGAAATTATGTCAATTTATTTTCATTTTGAAAATTGCCATTACCCCCCAATCCTTAAAGTGGCAAAATCCCAGCAGATCAAACTGCTCACAATCCACTGCTAGAACATCTTACAGCACAACAAAGATTGAGTTGAATAATTCAAATGACCATGAGGCTAATTATCATTTTTATCTTCATTATGGGAGCTGACTATAGCATTTCTTAATTCCATCATTCCTTTTGGTTCCCTGGCAGAACAGCTGGTCTGCAGGTGTTGTGACTGTGGCTCCTGGAATTGTGCCTGGTCTCCTTCTTTGCATGGTGACATTCTAGCCAGGAAACAGATTAAATTATGCTGATGCTGAGCTACGGAAATACTGCTCAGTCCAGTAATCTTATAACAATGCAAAATGTCCATTAACAGCCTCCTGGAAGCATTGTAACTGAGGGTCAGTTGGAAGTGTGATTCCTTCACATTATGAGTTACTGGCCATGTAAAGAAATTAGGCAAGCAAAGAAGGGGATAGACAAGGTATTAAAAGATATTCAAAATTGTCAACTATATAAATAAGAAAGTGGTCAAAAGAGACATAAAGAATGTTGTTTTTTTCTTAGATGGTATATCTAGGGTGAATATTTAAAGAGAATATAGCTCCCCAAAGACCTGTTACCATGTTTGTCTATCATTAATTGTCAAAAGGACAGTGGAAATATGAAAAAATGAATTTCCAATTGATTTCTATGGCAACATATGGCAATATTCTATGCATGAAGAGAAGTCACTGTATTCTGATTTCTTGACAGGTTTACTCTGCGGTTCATGGATCATCTGTCAGAGGGTATGGAGACAGAAACACAAGATGTGCACTGAATCACTCAAGGAATGAGTTTATCAGCATCTGCTGATTATATGCTGTTTCCTACTGGGCTTCTCATTACTCTCAAGAAAAACTAGCCCTTTGAGAATGCTCTGGATATTGTCTGTGGTTCGTAGACAGATAACAGACACACCTAGATGAGGCAGACCAGCTGAAAGAGAAAATGGATTGATCATTTTGTGAGCTGGCTGCTTTGGGTGAAAATAGTCAGGATTTCTACGATTAAAAGTGGGGAAGTTTGAAATTCCAAATCATTTACCACTTATTTATCCAGTAACATGTTAATATATTTTAAAATGTTTCAGATATTGTGGTAGCCAGAAGTTTAATATTCCTGTCCCCTGGTAGACACATCCTTCCATTGAGAGGGCCCAGGATTTAGGAATATCACTGTTGTGATTAGGTTACTAATAAGTTGACCTCCAGTTATTCAAAATGGAGACTACCCTGAGTAGACCTGATCTAATCAGGGAGCCCTTTAAAAGAAAGTGAAGTGCCAACTCTTGCTGGCCTTGAAGAAATAGCCTCAATGAATTCGACAGCTGCAAGGAAATGAATTCTGCCAACAGCCATATGAACTTCCAAGGGGATTCTCAGCCCCAGATAAGACCCAGCCCTGCCTGAAACCTTGACTGCAGTCTGTGAGTGCTTAAGTAGATAATCCAGCTACCCTGCAGGAACTCCTGACCCACAGAAACGAATATGAAATATCTGCGTTTTAAACCACTAGGTTTCTCATAATTTTTTATACAGAAATACAAAATTAATAGATCTATGTGCAAAATTGAGATCTGATGTGTAAAAATTGAGCATGTGCAAAATGCTCTTTAAAGATCATTTCTTATAGTTTGAACATATTTCTTCTGTATATGTGATGTTTTGCCCTTAGTCAACAGTACTCTTCAGAGTCACGTTTCTCTGAATCTGAACCAAACCTTGTCTCTGATTCTCACTCAGGTCCATCTGTCACAATCCAGATACCATCATGGAATTCTGACTTCTCAGACAAATTGTGAAGCCTCGAATATTTCAACTCCTCTGGTTCAATTTTCATTTTTTTCCATCTTTACATAAAATTCCTCCAATATATTAAAGGAAAACTAGAAAAGATCAAGGTTCTCTGTCAATTGATTTCAGCCAGCTTTTTGTCTTCCTAACTATTAAGGAAAAAAATTAAAAACCCAACTACATCTGTGTTATAATTTATAGTTTACCTAGTTACCTTATTTAATTTTAGAAAAGTAATTTGAAAATATGGGTTTGATGTTTTAAAATAGTTTAACATAGAATTCAGGACTTGAAACAAAAGACTTCAAATGCAAATTGTCTTATGGGAAGAAAAACAGACAATTACTTAAGATCCATATTTTCAATAACATCGGATAAACACAGAAAGAAGGAAGGGATCAGTTCAATTCAATTCAGAAGAGAAAAGCTGGTGAGAAGAACAAAAACATGTATAGCCTTTCTTTTAAAATCTTGAGAGTACTAATGGTAGATATCAGTAAATGTTTCATACTGCACAAAGAACTGTTAACTTGTACTCATCTATGCCTCACACAAAATTACTTAGCAAAAAAATCTAATATTTATCAATCATTGTTGAACCCTCAAATGTGACAGGCACTCTACTGTTAATGTGAGTACACTATTGCATCTACTTTTCATAACACAATGTAATGAGCATGATATCATTATCTCTTTACCTCTCATACATGCCAGGATAACAACAGTAGAGATGGGCACTCCACCTGCCTGGTTCCAAACAGTTGGTCTCCATTGTTTGGACAAAAATGCCTGTAAGAGTGTCTAGAAGATCAAATTAGTACATGTTAGTGAATACCAGAATGCATCACCCTGGGAAGGGAATGAGCAGCACTGGGGAGTAGAGAAACTAGGTGTTCCCTAGGCCTGAGTTTTCTTTCTGCCAGAGCATGCTTCCCACAATGGTATAGGGTACAAATACTTATACCCATATACCTATCTTCCAGTATGCTTTGTAACCAAAACCAAATATTGGATATTACATTTTCATAGACTTTTAGTAATATCTCATGGCACAAATGTATGAACACACACATCAGAATTGTAATAATTCCAGATATCCAAGCTTTTATATTTATCCAATAATTGGCCAATTTTCACTTTGTGTTTTCCTCTGATGACATATGACAAGGTCTGTACATAAAGTATCTAGCCAAGTAATATGAAAAATAGAGATGTTTATTGAAGAAGATACAAGAAACATTGCACATAGGACAATGAGGCCTCAGACCCTTCAAAGTAGGCACTTCGGGACCTCATACAGTTCTCCCAGTGGCCATCAGCTGCCCATTTCTATTTTCCTGAATCTCATTAGCAGTCTGAAATCTTTTCCCTTTCAAAGGTGATTTTAGTTTGGGAGAGAGCTAGGAATCACAGGGCACCAAATCTGGGCTACAGTGGGGCTGAATCACCCCGGTGATTTGATGCTTTGTCAAAAAACTCTGCAGGAGACATGATGCATGAGCGGGCATGTTGTCATGATGAAGCTGCCAATCATCAGTTGCCCGTGGCTGTGGCCTTCTGAATTTTCCAAACAATTTCTGTGGAGGAATGTTCAAGCTAATGCAAGTTTGATGCAGATTTGTTGCTCTACTTGCTCAGTCATTTTGAATGCATTGGCCACACAGTACACATGCTCACTCAGTGGCATCCACTGCCCCCACTGACTAGTACAGAGAAGTAGTCATTGTTCATGCATGTGCATTCCAGTCCACTCTCCATGGCTACCAGGTTACCTCCACAACACACAAACCATTCTCATTATAGTAACAATGGCTGGACTTCTTCCAGATAGACCTTGTATAATCAAGGATGAAGTTGACTAGAAAGTATTTCCCATTGAATATGCCTTGCCACTGGAAGCCCACATTGTAAACCAGAGCTAGTTTAGTGGTAATATTGCTCCGTTGAGTCTAGTTCATATTAATACCCACTTCCTATATTCTCCTAGTGCTATATTCTCTACTGTCCAACTGATTACCATAGTACATGATTTTCCCACTGGAAAGACTAAATGAATCATTCCAGATATGTAGTCTGCTAAATCGTTGTAGCTGTTTTCAAATATTTTAAATACTCTCATGAGAAAAAGAATCAGGGTGTTATTGTGTGATTCCCAGAAACAGAATTAAGACAATGTGTTAAGTTAGATGGAAACATCAACAAAGCTGTCCAATTTGGTACTTAATTAGGCAGAGTTCCCCAACAATGAAGGTAATGAAACCATAGCTAGATAAGCACTTCATAAAGAATAGCCAGAAAGATGGTCAGCACTTAACCTTGAATCTAAATACCTTTACCTCTGCCAGCACCTCACATAATGTCTCAGGTATAATAAGTACCAAATAAACATTTGCTGACTATATAAACATAAGTAAGAAACTTTAAAGTATACAAAAATTCAGCTGACAGTTATATTTTAGCATAATAAATAAATAAAATAGTTTTTATACTATTGGATTCCACATTTCTATCCTGAGAAATAGCACATTAAAAATTCATAATGCATTAAACAGCAGAAAGATGGAATAGATATCTTTTATGAAATGGAAACATACAACTCATCCATTTCTAGCTGGCTGTACACCCTCCGGGATGTATCTAGATAATCATTTTAACAAAAGAAAGGGATAGTTTCTGACTTGGTCTGAAAATCCTTCTTTGAAAGCCTTAACAAAGGATTGATATATGATTAACTGCATACTGCATGAACTTTCCCTAGTAATGTTTCTATACGACTCTAATTTCACCCTGTCAAACCTGCTATGTTCTTCAAAATGAAGGAGATAATAAAGAGGCAGGCCTATCCCTTTAGGGGAAAAAGAAACTTTCAGAATGTTTTCATGCTAGGTTTTATGAAGTGTCGTAAGACTCGAAATAACCTCCTTTGATACTAGAGGTTGTAGACTATGAACTACCTCCACCACAGAGAGAGCATGAGTTGTGCTGTGTAGGGTAATAGCATGGAAAGATCTAAACTTGCTCATACTGCTTAGAACCATTTCAAGACCTCCAGTTTCTCTAGACTTGCCTTCAGACCTGCATACTGCTGCGGCACTGGATCCCTCAGCAATGCTCCCCTCCTGCAGCCTTGTTCACACTGATCGGTGACTTTCTGAGAGTAAGGGATCGACATAAAGAGCTGTCATGCCCTCCTAGCTCTCCTGCAAAGAACTTCTCAAAAGCCACAGGAAACCACTCCCTCTTGCTGCTTCTCCATTTTAGAGACTTGGAAATGTCTTGGCATTCATGCTGTGGGATTGTGGCTTTGTCTTTCTAAGATTATTTTTATCTGACTGGTATTCATAAGATCTTCCTGTGCAGAAATAAGCCACCACTAAACCTGCTTCATACCAATCTGGAAACATGGAACTGAAAGCACCAATTATATGGTTTTCAAGTTGGTTGTCAGTAATAGGCAGGAAACACATTATCCTCTGTTACTTTTTAAATAGCTGTAGAATATTTTGTGTATTCTATTAATGCAGTCACAAAAACATTAAGACATAAAATTGAGCTTCTTCTGTGTGATGGTGATGGCAAGTGTGGTCACATTGAGAGTAATACTATTTCAAGACCACAGAAGACAAATAATAATTTTTTAAAAAATTATTGTGCTTTGATCAACTGACAGGAGAGATGGTACATAAAGTGCAACCAAGAATAACAGCTATGAGAATTAAAAGTTCAGAATTTCAAGTGCCTTCTCACCCTGAAAGCATACATAAAATCACCATATTTATCTAAAGGCCAACTGTAGCTGAACAAGACAAATATTGAATCATCTGTGGAATTTTAAAAGAAACAGAATTCTTAGGCTTTGTCCAAGTGTTGGTGAAATATACTCTCTGAGGATGTGGTCTAAGCATCTATATTTTTGGAAGGCTAACTCACTCAATTCTGTTTGTATCCAAGTTCAGACACCACATTAACTGGATAGTGCGGCTTGTTGCTCACATCCCCAATCCCACAGCTGCCACCTCACTAGTGAAGCCAAAATCAAATGACTGGTTGGTGTGACAGAATGAAGCCCTCATGTGCATCTCCTGATTTGGGATAACTCTTAAAGAATAACCACTGCAGAGTTTCCCTTGAGCTTGGATGCTTCTTTCACTCCTTCACAGGAGCATGCCTCAATAACATTCCTGCAAGCAATTCTCCATCTCAGAATCAGTTTCTCAGGACACGCAACCAAAGATAGCTGGTGCTTATGTGATCCTTGACTACAGACTCTAAAATAGTCAGTGGCTGATAGTGGAACAAGGTAATAATGGTGCATATATGGAGAGGAGGGCCAGGAGTCCCAAGGTGCTAGAAGTTAGAGTATGAGCAAGATAGGAATTCAATGAGGCATTAAGTGGACGTGGTACAAGGGGGTGAGTCAGGGTCCCAGTGGAGTGAAGAACGTATCAGAGAGGAGGTTGTCCTGCACAGAGTGTCTCAAGTGGGAAGGGATTTTGCCTGGACCAGTGAGAGGTCATCTCTGCCTGGGCTACTGGAGTTAGGAAATGATAACAAGGAAATCCTTTCAGGACTAGAGCAGCAACGGAAGCCCAGCGGTGGTTTTGGAAGCCCAAATGGAGTGAGGATGATGTTTGTACAAGAGGTGATGCAACAGCAGCTCAGAGTAGGGAATCAACCAAAGTAGGTTAGGTAGAGTGTCTGCATGGGGGTTCTTGAAAGGAGGCAGAAAAAGGGTCAGGTACAAAGGTACATGTACAGAGCTCTCTTCAATAAACTTCTACACATAAAATCTGATCTCAGCCTGTTTCTTGGGGACTCTGACCTAAATACTACTGACAGGATGCATCAAATGCATATGTATTGTGAAGAAGGGGGATAACTGTTTTTTAAACTCTTGGGTTCCATCCACTATTATTCCTTATAATCTTGTAGATCAAAATACAAACAACAGCAGTTAGAAGGAAAGAAAGTCGGAAGCTGAGGAAAAATCAATAAAGGAGCAGGAACAGCCGCTCTTTATGTTAAACACCTAATGTGTACAATGCTATACAAGCTTTACACGTCCAGTCGTATTTATCCTCAACAGCCACACAAAGAAATTATTATTCCAATTTTATAGTGGAAGAATTAAAGTCAGAGAATTTTCATATACAACTAGTAATCCCCCTATTATCTGAACCCCTAACTGATGGATTTAATTCTCCCTAGAGTCTCTTCTTCCATTTGTAAGAACAGGGTTAAAGGAGACAGAGTTGGGAAGAGTGACAAAGCCACAGCAGGTTCTAGGAAATCAATAATAAGTGGCTCAAGGGTCAGAGTATAACAGCTAATAGGAATAGCTAAGATTTATTGAATAGTTCCTCTGTGCCAAGCACTGTATTGAGTTACTTACATGGATTTTCTCATTTAATCCTCAGGACTGCTGCCTGAAGAGAGGTAACATCATTAACCCCTTTACCACTGAGGATACTGATGCTCAAAGGAGTTACATACCTGACTTGGGTTCAAACTGCGTAGTCCCATAGTTCTCAAACTTTAGCATGGAGGAACACCTGGAGAGCTTGCTAAAACATAGAGTCCAAGGTTCTACTCCCAGAGTTTATGAGTTAAGAGGTCTGGAATAGGTTCTGAGAATTTGCACTTCTGCAAGTCCCCATGTAATGCTGATATTGTTAGTCCAGAGACCACATTTAAGAATCACTGGTAGAGACAAAGACAATGTTCAAAATCAGCCTCAGGCATCGCAACTATAGGGCCCCTAAAGTCCCTGCTAAGTAGGCATTTTTAGCAAAACTAAACCTTAGTTGGGAATGAGAGCCATTGTCCTAACCTGACCCACTTCACAACACTAAGCAAGGCATTTTGTTTTTCAATTACTTTGTAGAATAACAATAATCAAACCTTAGGCCTAACCCATGAACTACTGTGAAGTATAATGTTTTTCCCTAACATAAATATAAATTTTCTCAAGAGGTTAGTAAGTAAATTACGATTTATTTCCAAAGGGAGGTGAAGCTGTAAGAGGTCCAGACATCTAAGCACCTCCAGAGAAAGGAGGAGGAGCATACCAAAGCCTTGAAGAACTAGTGGGTCAGGAAGCTGCTGGGTGTTGGGTGGGAAATAAGAGAAGCAGGAGGTAGGAGAAATGAGGCAAGAGAAACTGGTAACTATTTCACTTACTGCAATTTCCCCTTCATTTGGCCTTAAAGGGGGGGGGGCAGTAATTTTTGCATATTCTTTAAAATTGGAAAACAGCCAAGCAGAGCCCTCATTCTAGGACGGACTTGTGGTTACTTAGATCCCATTGCCTGGCTCTGACCCAGGCAGATAAAATGCATGGCCTCCAGGGGCACCCAGGGTTTTGAGAAAGACACGGTTTGCAATTCATGTAACAATAGCGCCAAACAGGTTATGATCAAGTACCTGAACCTCCGGCACAGTTAGTACGTGTTAGTGGAAGCCACAGATTATCAACTAGATGGATTTCAAGGATGAAGCATCAACACTGAGGCCTGGGCCTCTGAGACCCCAAGGCAATAGAATTCAACAAAAGATAATGACTGAAAAGTTATCTCTAGTCAAACACCCTCTAAAATAGAAGATTAATAATGCTCTTTAGTATCTTGGGTAGAACCTACTCTTACCATCTGGCAGTTTTATTTTTATTAATTATAACTAGCATACTAGGCAATTTTACATATACAAGTAGCTACACATGACTGACTTTGTTTTGACTCTGTATTCAGTGCAACATAATTCTTTTGAGAGGCTCAGAATATTTTCAAATGTTTCCTTATCTGTATCCCTTGGAGGATTGAGGCAAATATTAATTAAATAGAAACATTTTCAGAGCTTTTAAAGTGAGGGGCCCTTGACCCCTTTTTCAAAATACCCATGTATTATAAATAATATCTTTGCTTTTTCAAATTCATTTTCTTCTTTTCCATATAAGTATATTTTTTTACCACACCATTTAGGCATTGGTTAACCTAGTGTGTGTTCAGAAAAATAAAATAACCAGAACTTGGAAATAAGACAAAAAAGAAGCTTTATGATTTTTAAAAATGCCATAGTAGGGCATCTTGTAACAAGAATGCCTGAGGGTTATTTGATTCTCTCAGGGAATATAATTTTGATTTACCATTCACAGTTGATGATGGCTCATGGCTTATAACTCTGTAAAATTAGAAGTTGATTTGTATAAAATGAACCAGGTATGATTGTTTCCTATTTTATAGGGAAGATATCCCCTAAAGGTTATTGTACACTCTCCTTTAGAATATTGATGAGTTTTGTTTTGTTTGGGGTTTTTTTTACAATCTTTTTGCAATCATTTTATTGTTCGGATACGGTTGTCCGCCTTTCCCCCCATTGCTCTTCCCTGCCCCACCCCCCAATTCCCACAGTCAATTTCCCTCCTGGTTGTTGTCCCTGCCCATCAGCCCCTATTCATGTTCCTTGGCTTGTCCCTTCTGTTCCTATCAGACCAAGCAATCTTGTCCCACATTTACTTTTCTACTTAACTTATAAATCTGAATTTCTTATATCATCATTGAATTACCTTTGCCATAAATTAAAATTTTGACACATGTTAACTACTTGTGTGAGTGTTATTTTTCTGTCTTCTATTATAAATTTTTATTACTTTATTTTATATTAAATATTATTTTGCATTAGTTTCATGTCAATAGCATAGTGGTTAGACAGTCATATACTTAACAGAGCTTTCCCCAGATACTTCCAGTGCCACCTGGCACCATACATACTTATACACAATTATTAACCATATTTGCTATGCTGTATTTTTAGCAATTTTAGAATTGTACATTTGCATGTACACTAGATGAAACCATGTTCAAATCTTTTACCTACATTTTTTCGGTATCTCATTTTAAACTTCACCAGGAGGCAGTGGTTTGAATAAAGCTTAAATGAGCACAGTAAGGTCAGCAGTTACATCATGGGTATCAGGGACGAGACTCGTGTCTTGTTACCTTATCCAGGGATTTGAAAATTATAGGGTATCAATGAGTATTTTTTATGTAAAAATTTAAGAAGTCTTAGATAAGTTGAATCAACTAAATTGCTCCCTTTCAACAGACCTATACTTTGTCTTATGGCATTTGTAGCTCGGTTCAACAAACATTCTGCTTCATAATGAAAAACAAAAAAAAGAAATAAGGTTCATGCCATAGTCTGTGCCCACGTATACCTTACAGTTTAGTTCATTCATTGATTTGCTTTGTATGCATTTGTGAAGTGCCTAAGTATCCACCCTTGCTTGATATAAACAATAAACAGTTTTTCCACTTTTCACTGAGCATATTTTTCTGATAATTGGTAATAAGAAACAAAATTAGATGCACAAAAAGTCAGGTATTTATATGTGTTATGAAGAAAAATTAAAATAAGAAAGTAAGAATTATGGAGGCTGCCATTTTACGTGGGTGGGTGTGCATATATGGTGGAGGGGGATATCTCTGAGAAACTCTACATTTGAGTCAGGAACAGAATAAAGTGAGAAGATAGTGTTCTTAATTTATATCGGTCTAAAACAAATGATGTTATAAATGTTCATTGTCTGTCTTACAAAACATTTTAGGAAAATATTTAAAATATGCAAACTCCTGCAAAGTGATGAGTGAGAGATAATCAACTCAAAATAGAATTTCTATTATAATGTTATCTATAAACTGATTCTAAAAGTTAAAAGCAAAATTAATTTTGCCTTTTTGAACTATATAAATGCAGTTAACTATACCACAAAAAATAATAGAATTTTTGTTTTCCATTTCAGTCTCTTTGATTTCTAGCATCAAAGGCAAAGTAATTACCTTTTCTTATTTTCCTTCAGTTCTTCAAAATTATGTCAAAATTTATCTTGCCCTTATTGTTATCAGCAGTCCTTAATCTTGACCTCACATTGGAATCACCTGGGGAATTTTAAATATGTATAAGTTGCCTGGATCCCAGTGTAACATTCTGATGCAACTGGTCTGGGCTGTAGCCCAGGCATCAGGCTTTTGATGGCTCCCCACGTGACCCTAATAGGCTGCCAAAGCCAAGAAGCACTACTATAAACTGTAAGTTTACTAGGCAGTTTCCTCCTCTGCCTGCTCCCACCACATCCACCCTGGAGTTTCCACTTTTGCTTTCTATTTGCTGTTAGAAGAGCCATGTCTGCTCATCCTGTATTAATAATACCAACTAACTCTTACTAGACCTTCCTATTGGCAAATTCAATTTTATTCTTTGTATTCGAAGACATTTTTTTTCCTGAGAGCTCACAGATTGCCTGCTGTAATTTGAACTAATTACTTTCACGACCAGTTCATTGCTCTCATCCTAGAACTTCTTTTCATCAAACTCTTGGTTTAGTTCCATCATTTCATTCAAATCACACATTCTACTCTTGGATTTGCCTTTGTTTTGCTGAAATATACCTTAAATGTATATGGCATATTTTTGAGTCCCTGTAAATCTGAAATTATATTACTTATACCTTCATATTTGATTCAGCTGTTTATAGAATTTTAGATTCAAAAGTATTTTCTTTTGAAAATTTGACAGTATTTTTCCATTTTATTCTAGCACTAATGCTACTGATGAATGTATTTCTTTGCTTCTGCTTCATTTATTCATTTATTCCTAAAACAATTTTAACCATATTTTCTATATCTTTGATTTTTAAATATATTTTATTGATTATGTCATTACAGTTGTCCCATTTCCCCCCTTCATTCCCCTCCACCCTGCACACCCCCTCCGACCCACATTCCCCCCCTTTCGTTCTTGTCCATGTGTCATAAGTTTTTTAGCTTCTACATTTCCCACACTATTCCTGCCCTCCCCCTGTCTATTTTCTACCCACCATCTATGCTACTTATTCTCTGTAACTTTTCCCCCTCTCTCCTCCTCTCACTCCCCTGTTGCTAACCCTCCATGTGATCTCCATTTCTGTGTTTCTGTTCCTGTTCTAATGTTGGCTTAGTTTGCTTTTGTTTTAGGTGTGGTTGTTCATATCTGTGAGTTTGCTGTCATTTTACTCTCATGTTTTTTATCTTCTTTTTCTTGGATAAGTCCCTTTAACATTTCATATAATAAGGGCTTAGTGATGATGAACTCCTTTAACTTGACCTTATCTGAGAAGCACTTTATCTTCCCTTCCATTCTAAATGAAAGCTTTGCTGGATAGAGCAATCTTGGATGTAGGTCCTTGCCTTTCATGACTTGGAATACTTCTTTCCAGCCCCTTCTTGCCTGTAAGGTCTCTTTTGAGAAATCAGTCTGATGGGAACTCCTTTGTAGGTGACTGTCCCCTTATTCCTTGCTGCTTCTAGAATTCTCTCCTTCATTTTAATCTTGGCTAATGTAATTATGATGTGCCTTGGTGTGTTCCCCCTTGAGTCCAAGTTCTTTGGGACTCTCTGAGCTTCCTGGACTTCCTGGAAGTCTATTTCCTTTGCCAGATTGGGAAAGTTCTCCTTTATTATTTGTTCAAATAAGTTTTCCACTTGTTGCTCTTCCTCTTCCCCTTCTGGTACCCCTATAATTCGGATGTTGGGATGTTCAGAGATGTCCTGGAGGTTCCTAAGCCTCTCCTCATTTTTTTGAATTCTTGTTTCTTCCTTGTTTTCTGTTTGGTTGTTTCTTTCTTCCTTCTGGTCCACTCCATTGATTTGAGTCCCAGTTTTCCTCCCATCACTATTGGTTCCCTGTGCGTTTTCCTTCATTTCACTTATTGTAGCCTTCATTTGTTCATCTAATTTGTGACCAAAATCAACCAATTCTGTGAGCATCCTGATCATCAGTGCTTTGAACTGTGCATCTGATAGGTTGGCTATCTCTTGGTCACTTAGATGAATTGGCTCTGAAGCTTTGATCTGTTCTCCCATTTGAGCTATTTTTGTTTTGTTTGTTTGTTTGTTTTTTGCTTGTTTTGGTCTGGTTGCAGCTGTTATGTAGTGAGGGGCAGAGCCTTAGATGTTCATCCAGGGCAGGGCAGCCCAGTTGCTGAGTTGTGACACTCTATGTGGGGTTTGGGTCTTGGTGTTTTTAGGTTTTATTTCCTGGTGCTGGGGTTCTGGGTTGCAAGTTCTGTTTTGTTCCCTGTTTTCGCCTGGATTATCTGCACACAAATGTGGGACTGCCTGGTCAACCAGCTGCCTTGTGCCTGGGGCCTGCTAGTCACCGCCTGCTGGCCCTGGGTCCAACAACCTCCACTTCCTCCTGCCGCAACTTGGCCCCTCTTACCAGTCTTGATGAATGGTTGTCAGACCTCTGTACAGTTCAATTTTCTCTCAGTTCTGGTGTTTTCTTGTTTCTAAATCCTTGTTGTCCTTAATTTTGGTTGTGCGAGGAGGCACAGTGTGTCTACCTACACCTCCATCTTGGCCAGAAGTCCTATATCTTTGATTTTTATTGTGTATCTTTCATGATTTGATTATCTTTACCTTTGCTAAATCTCCTATTGAATATCGTAATTTTTAATTTCCATGTTTTTAATGATTTTCTTAATGTCTCTTTTACTTTATATCCTGTTCATGTTTTGTGGGCAAAAGGTCATCTTGAGTTACTCTGAGGATATTTTTCTTCCTCTTCTGTCCTCAGGATTTTTATTTTTCCTTCTGGGATCAGGTTTGTTTGTTTTCTTTTTTACAATGCTGGTTTTCTTCAAGTATCTGGTGATCCATTATTAACCTGTGTAAGTTTAAAATGACAGGTAGAAGGGTTCCCTGAGAGTTCTGAGTACTTGGGCATAGTTTGTCTTGCAGGATTTATTTACCTCCAAATGGATGAGCAGTTTTTTACTAAATTGGGACTTTCCAAATGTCAGAATAAGAAGGGCATCGCTCTGGAGACTAACACCCACCCCTGTAGTTCCAGTCCTCTTTGACTAGTTAACTTAATCATCTTAGAAAAAAATCTTTCTTTTTTACAGGAAGGTATATAGCAGGGTGCTAATAAGCTAGTATGAAAGAGGATATGAGAGAGGAGCTAGATCTCCAAAGTTCCATGGATAGACTTTCAACTAATCACCATTTTAGCCTCTTCTCCCACTACTCTCTGAACCTAAATCTGGAGCTTTTGAGAATGCTGCAAGGAGAGAACATCTGCCTCCCCTCTCTGTGGGTGTTCTCTTGGACACCCTGGACTATGACTCTCTCCTCTCTGTTTGATTTTTTTTTAAGAACTAGCATTTGATTTCTGCCTGCCAGAAATTTGTTGAAATCTGTCGTCCACTAATAACCTCCCTCCATAATTTATTCATTGGTTTAGATTTATTATTCCTTTTATTTTTACTGCTATTATATTAATTAGGTCTTAGATGAAGGGAGACCAGTAAATATGCTTATTGTGCCACCTGGAGTCAGAGAAATCTAGGTTTCATTCTTAACATTACCTGTTATAATTTAAATTTGACCTGAGGATTGTTTTGATGATAAGTAGAGGATTCATCTACAAGTGACAAATAGACATCAAAGTTTATACCTAGTGATGGACTGTACCCAATTACTGGCATCAAATCCAGATTTTCTTGTAAAAGCAGATGCTAGGACCACAACTGGGATGGTAGGGCCTTAGCTGTTTATGTTAGACAGGCACTGGTTGGCCTGTTAACCAACATTTATAGAAAGGTCTGGAAAAGCCTTATTCTTAAAGCTGGTAAATCTAATTCTCCCCAGAGACAGGGACCTTTGAACTCTTCCTCTATCTCAGATTCACTCCCAGTTCCTTAAATCAATTCAACACAACACAACAAGGACTGACATGACTCCAAATCCCGATAGTCTGTCATGCCATAGTCTCTTCCTGTCCAGCTCTGGGCTGCCATTTGATCTAGTCCTTCTATGTAGCCTCAGTAATTATCCTTCTCCACAAGTCCTTTCTGCTCAGTTGTTTATTCTCTCTGGATGCAGACAGGGATGAAGCTTTGCTCTGCTTGATACCTCCTTGTCATGGGCTGAACAGCTGTGCATGTGGGGGGCCACTCTGTGCCATGCTGCTTGCCTGCCCTTAAATTAGTTGTCCTGAATGCCACATGCTTTGCCTTTCTGACTTACTGTCAGCATAGGGCTCCCCAATTCCAGCTTCCATGTCACCATTCACTGTGGTCTGTGGCTGTGTTCTTACACATTGTGCTTGCCCACCTGCCTGAATTCCTCTGTTACCATCTCCTTCCTGATGGTTACATTCTAAGATTTGTCTAGACACATAAGTGTGATACAAATCAATTTATACAAATATGAGATAGAACAAAGAGGATGGCAAATTATCTGAAACGATATTAAAGGCCCACTTCTAACAAACTTCACTGACTCCTCCCCAATGCTGGTCTTTCAGTTTTTCCATCCTGCTGCACTTTCATGCGTGATTGAGAATGATAGGGCCAAAGTGTGTGCGTTTCAACAGAATCAAGGCTCTAATAACTACACATTCCTAACTACAGCAGAATGATAATTTCCCTACCCAAGAATGAAGATACAATATTATTATCTCTGATATTTTTGAGAAAGGCTGAACATTGTACATGGTTAGGACCTGGAAAAATACAGACATTTGTTTTGGCACTCCATAGTGCTCCTCTTTTTAAAAAAAAAAATATTTTATTGATTATGCTATTACAGTTGTCCCATTTCTCCCCTCCTTCATTCTCCTCCACCCTGCACACCCTCTCCCACCCACATCCCCCCCCCCTTTAGTTCATGTCCATGGTCATAAGTTCATTAGCTTCTACCTTTCCCATACTATTCTTGCCTTCCCCCTGTCTATTTTCCACCTACCATCTATGCTACTTATTCTCTGTAACTTTTCCCCCTCTTTCCATCACACTCCCCTGTTGCTAACCCTCCATGTGATCTCCATTTCTGCAGTTCTGTTCCTGTTCTATTGTTTGCTTAGTTTGCTTTTGTTTTTATTTTAGGTGTGATTGTTAAAAATTGTGAATTTGCTATCATTTTACTGTAAATGTTTTTTATCTTCTTTTTCTTGGATAAGTCCATTTAACATTTCATATAATAAGGGCTCGGTGATGATGAACTCCTTTAACTTAACCTTATCTGGGAAGCACTTTATCTGCCCTTCCATTCTAAATGAAAGCTTTTCTGGATAGAGCAATCTTAGGTGTAGGTCTTGACTTTCATGACTTGGAATACTTCTTTCCAGCCCCTTCTTGCCTGTAAGATCTCTTTTGAGAAATCATCTGACAGTCTGATGGGAACTCCTTTGTAAGTGACTGTCCCCTTATCCCTTGCTGCTTCTAGAATTCTCTCCTTCATTTTAATCTTGGCTAATGTAATTATGGTGTGCTTTGGTGTGTTCCTCCTTGGGTCCAACTTCTTTGGGACTCCCTGAGCTTCCTAGACTTCCTGGAAATCTATTTCCTTTTCCAGATTGGGGAAGTTCTCCTTTATTATTTGTTCAAATAAGTTTTCCACTTGTTGCTCTTCCTCTTCCCCTTCTGGTACCCCTATAATTCAGATGTTGGAACATTCTTCTTCCAGTATTCTGGAGTCCCAGTTTTCTTCCCATCACTATTGATTGGTTCCCTGCACATTTTCCTTCATTTCACTTATTGTAGCCTTTATTTTTTCATCTAATTTGAGACCAAATTCAGGTTGGCTATCTCTTCATCGCTTAGTTGTATTTAACTGTTCTTCCACTTGGGCAATATTTTTTTTGTCTTGTCATGCCTGTTACATAGTGAGGGCTGGCCTTAGGTGTTCACCAGAGTGGGGCAACCCAGTTGTTATGTTGTGATGCTGTATGTGGGGGCAAGGTCCGAGAGTGAACAATGGTGCTTGCTCCACTCTTTATCAGATTTCAGTCCATTTCACTGCTTCCCCCAAGCAAACTGGGCCTTTCTGGTGCTGATTCCTGGGTGGGTGGGCTTGTGTACATTCTAGGACCCTGTGGGTCTCTCCAACAAACTCTCTCCTGTGAGGCTGGGAGTCTCTCCCAGTACCTCAACCCCCACAGGTGTTTTCAATTGGTGTTTTGAGGTTTTATTTCCCCGTGCTGGGACCCTGGGTTGGGTGGTCTGTCTCACTCCCCAGTTTCACCTGGTTTACCTGGTTTACTGCACGCAAATGTGGGACCACCTAGTCAGCCAGCTGCCTTGCACGTTGTGCCCTACTTCACAATCGCCGCCTCACTGGGTCTGCCTGTTGTCACCCCATGTCTGGGGTCTGCCAGCTGCCGCCTCCACACCAGTGCCACCACATTTTTTGCCATGACCCCTCTCCACCCAGCCACCACTCCTACTGGAGGGGTGGATGAATGTGTCTGTTTTAACTCCTTGGTTGTCAGACTTAAATGCAGATTAGTTTTCTGTCAGTTCTGGATGTTATTTTGTTTCTAAATTGTTGTCCTTATTTTGGTTGTGTGATAAGGCACAGTGTGTCTACCTACGCCTCCATCTTGGCCAGAAGTTCCATAGTGCCCCTCTTATATCACATGTTCAATCCTACTTAACAGACTAAATGTGCCTGTAGGGATTTCACTGTGTCCCCTTGACCTAAGCACTCAGCTCAGTGTCCTTGACTCTGGATTTTGTTCATCTTCATAGATGCACCTAGGAACAAATAACTGCTTCTAAATGCTGTGCCATTTCAATCACTGGAAATTGAGAAATATTTATACTGTAATTTAATTTGTAAAATCTAAGTTAATCATTTTGGAAACAGACTACTTCTTGTTATTTTTAATAAATGGCACTGAATATTTGCCCATGAAAAAATACTGTTAATATTATTTTGTGATGAGAAACAATGGTAGGGTTTGTAAAATTCCTTATTTAAAATTTTTAAATGTCCTGTATAATGCAAATAGATGTATTTGTTTAGAGTCTTCACCAATCACACAGCTTGTCCTATATAATTAGGTAAAGAAGTCGACATAATTAAAGTGGTAAAGAATATTGCAAGAGTTTTTCAGTTAAATTATGTCAGTGCTACAAAAACACATAAAGAGATCAAAGGAACAGAATAGAGAGCCCAGAAATAAACCCTTACTTATATGGTCAGTTAATCCACAACAAAGGAGGCAAGACTATACAATAGGGTGAAACAGTATCTTCAATAAATGGTTTGAGGAAACTGGAGAGTTACATGCAAAAAAAAAAAAGAAAAAGAAACTAGACCACTCTTTATACCACATATAAAAATAAACTAAAAACAGATTTAAATGTAAGACCTATAACCATAAAACACCTAGAAGAAAAATGAGTGCTAAATTATTTGACATCAGTCTTATTAATATTGTTTTGGATATGTCTCCTTGAGCAAGGGAAACTAAAGCAAAACAAAAAATAGGACTTCCTCAAAATAAAATGTTTCTGTACAGCAAAGGAAATCATCAAAAAAAAATATAACTTACTGAATGGGAAAATATATTACCAAATGATATATCCAATAAGTCATTGATGTCCAAAACATATAACAAACTCATAAAACTTCATAACAAAAACATAAACAATCTGATCAAGAAATGTGCAGAGGGTGTGAAGAGATATTTCTCCAAAGAAAACATACAAATGGCCAACAGGCATATGAAAAGATGCTCAACATCACAAATAATCAGGGAAACACAAATCAAAACCACAATGAGATATCCCTTCATACCAATCAGAATGACTAGTATCACATAGTCAACAAATAAACTGTGTTGCCAAGGATGTGGAGAAAGGGGAACCCTAGTACACTGTTGGTAGGAATGCAGACTGATGCAGCCACTGTGGAAAGCAGTGTGGCAATGTTTCAAGAAACTAAAAATAGTTTTACTCTACAACCCAGCAATTCCACTTCTGGGTATTTATCCAAAGAAAATGGAAACAATTAAAAAAGATTTATGAAACTGTATGTTCATTGCATATTATTTATAATAGCCAAGATATGAAAGCAATATAGGTGTCCATTAATAAATGAAAGACTAAAGAATGTGTGGTACAGACTTCTGGCTAAGATGGAGGTGTAGGTAGATACATTTTGCTTCCTTGCACAATGAAAAGAAGGGCAACAATGAGTTTAAAAACAAAAACAAAGAACTGCCAGAAAATTGAACTGTATGGAAATTCAACAACCAAGGGGTTAAAGAAGAAACATTCATCCAAACTGGTAGGAGGAATGGAGACAGGCAGCCCAGGCAGAGAGGACTCTTGGAAAAGCAGCAGATAGGGCAGTCCCACCTCATATGGATAAACCAGGAGGAACAACTGGGGAGTGAGACAGACTATGCAACCCAGGGTTCTAGCATAGGTAAATAAAGCCTCAAAACCTCTGGTTGCAAAACCCTTGGAGGTTTTAGTGGAGCAGAAAACTGCCTGTCCCACAGGAGAGTTCATTGGAGAGACCCAGCAGGTCCTGGAATGTACAAACCTACCCACCCAGGAATCAGAACCAGAAGGGCCCAATTTACTTGTGGGTATTGAGGGAAGTGACTGGAAGCAGAGCAAGAGCTGAGCAAGTGGCATTGTCCCTTCTCTGACTCCTCCCCCACAGACAGTGCCACAACAAAGCAACATGGGTTGCCCTACCCTGGCTAACACCTAAGACTCCACCCCTTACAACATAAGAGGTGGGCCAATACAAAGAAATATGGCCCAAATGAAAGACCAGATCAAAACTCCAGAAAAAGAACTAGACAACAAAGAGATAGACAACCTATCAGATGCAGAGTTCAAAACACTGGTAATCAGGATGCTCACAGAAATTATTGAGTTTGGTCACAAAATAGAGGAAAAAGTAAAGGCTATGCAAGTGAAATAAAGAAAAATATACAGGGAACCAACAGTGCAGGGAAGGAAACCAGGACTCAAATTCACAATTTGGAGGAGAAGAAAGAAATTAACTTTCAACTGGAACAGAATGAAGAAACAAGAATGTAAAAAAAAAAAAAAATGAGGAGAGGCTTAGGATCCTCAGGGACAACTTTAAATATCCAACATGAATCATAGGGGTGCCAGAAGGAGAAGAGGAAGAACAAGAAATTGAAAACTTATTTGAAAAAATAATGAAGGAAAACTTCCCCAATATGGCAAGGAAAATAGATGTCCAGGAAGTCCAGGAATCTCAGAGAGTCCCAAAGAGAATGGACCCAAGGAGGAACACACCAAGGCACATCATAATTACATTACCCACGATTAAAGAGAAGGAGGGAATCTGAAAAGCAGCAAGAGAAAAGGGGACAGTTACTTACAAAGGAGTTTCCATAAGACTATCAGCTGATTTCTTAAAAGAAACCTTACAGGCAAGAAGGGGCTGGAAAGAAGTATTCAAAGTCATGGAAGGCAAAAATCTACATCCAAGATTGCTCTATCCAGCAAACCTCTCAGTTAGAATGGAAGGGCAGGTAAAGTGTTTCCCAGATAACGTCAAGTTAAAAGAGTTCATCATCACCAAGCCAATATTATATGAAATGTTAAAGGGACTTATCTAAGAAAAATAAGATCAAGACTATGAACAGTAAAATGACAACAAACTCACAACTATGAATAACTGAACCTAAAAAATAAAAATACTGAGTAAACAACTATAAGAGGAACAGAATCACAGAAATGGAGATCACATGGAGGGTTATTGGTGGGCAGGGGGAGGGGGAGAATGAGGGAGAAGGTACAGGGGAAAAGAAGCATAATTGGTAGGTACAAAATAGACAGGGAGAGGTTAAGAATACTACAGGAAATGGAGAAGCAAAAAACTTACATGTACCCATGGACATTAACTAAGGGGGGTTGAGGGGGTGGATGCTGGTGGGAGGGGGAGTGCAGGGTGGAGGGGGGGAAGGTTATAAAAAATAGGACAACTGTAATAGAGTAATCAATAAAATATACTTAAAAGTAAATAAGTGGTACATGTATATTCAATGGAATATTAGTGTTCAATTTAAAAAAAGCAGTAAAATCTTGGCATTTGTGAAACATGGATGGACTTAAAGAGTATTATACTAAGTGAAATAAAGCAGACAGAGAAAGACAAATCATATAGTTTCACTTATATATGGAATCTAAAAAAATAAGCAAACAAAACAAAACAAAAACAGGTTTATAGAAACAGAGTAAATTGATAGTTGCAAGAGGGGAGGGTGTTGGGGGTATGGGTGAAAAAGGTGAAGGGGAATATAGTTAATAATATGGTAATAAACTTTCACAGTGACAGATGACTACTAGATTTAGTGTGGTGATTACATTGTAAGGTATATGAATGTCAAATCACTATATTGTATACCTGAAACTAATATAATATTACATAACAGCTATAATTAAATTTTTAAAAAATAATAAAATAAATATAAACTATATCAGTGCTAGATAAGTGCTGTTCTGGAGAAAAAAAGTAAATAAAGGACATCTTTTATATCAGTGTTAATGTAACCATTTCCTACACCAGTGATTGTCACCAATGTAGTTGGTCAGTATCTTGGGGGAGGTGGCTGAACCTCAGTCTTCAGTATTCTTAAAAGCTCCCAAATGCAGCCACACTGGAAGACTACTCTCTAAAATACAGAATGTTAACACTTACATCAATTTAAAAAGAACGGCTCTAAACTTTAATCCCTAATATAATGCAAGTGAAACATGGTGGAGGTTAAAGCTATGTTATTTGAAGTAATATTTACCACACTTGCGTGTTTGCAGAATCACCTGGGGCAGTTGTTGAAAATGTCAATTTCCAGGGTCCTCTCCTAATTCAGAGGGTGCTCGGATTCACCCCAGACTCAGTAGGTCTGGGGTAAGGACAAAGAATGCATTCTAACATGTACCCCAGCTGATCCATAGGATCATATATGTACAGTAAACATGAACTTTGCATTCCAATAAAGACATATATATGAAGGGAGTCTAAACTACAGTGTTAAAGTCATAGGCATGTGAGAGTTCCCATGGAAGACTTCCCAGTGGAAATCTTGACACCATCTTGGATCAGAGAAACATGTGTAGTGAGATTACGGAAGCATCCTTAGAGGCACTGATGTTTGGATAGCAAGATCATAAACCCATCCACCAGGCTGGCAAACAGCTGTCAGCAGCACGTAAAGGAAGTTGTGCTGGAGAATGCAGCCAACCCTGGATCTTAGCTCCCTTTGGCCTTGTCCCCATCCTGGGTATGGGGATCACTTTGACAAGCCTCTCCTCACCTTCTGGTTGCTTCATCCTAAACACTGTCTCACCAATTTAGGTTTAGTTCTCTGATGTATACCTGAGCAGAAGGTCCACAACTTTTATTTAACCGTTGACACAGGGAATCACTTTTCTTCTGGACATGAATGAGAGATGTCAAAGCAGGTATTGCTCATGGTCAGCAAACTGTAACCAATTGTTTCTATAAACAAAGTTTTATTGGAACATAGCACATTTACAAATGTGTGGGTGCTTTGGCAATGCAGGGTCAGAGTCGAGTACTTGCAACAGAAAGTTTACTATCTAGACCTGTACAGAAGAAGTTGGCTGGCCTCTTCACTTTGCCACTCACTGTTAAAGTACCTACAATTGTGTGAACACAACACAAAGCACATTTTGGAACTGTGAGAGGCAGAGTCCTAAACACAGCAGGAATCTGAAACTGCTTCTACCCCAGGGCTTTTCAGTTTAAGACTATAAATTATTATTTGTTTTGCTTTTGTTTCTTTACTTTGCCTTTACTTAACAAGCAATTGGAGTTGGATCTTCCTTTACTTACAACAAACATAATCCTGACTAATACCAATTATGAAAATGAAAAATAGAAACAGAAAAGAAAAATAATACAACTGAGATCTGTGCAGTAAGAATTTAAACATCTGCTGGACTTTGAGTGACAAGAACTAAGTGATGTTTTGCCACAAACGTAAATACTTCTCCCTAACAGCGGCAAATGGCTTGTAGAAACAAAGACAGGCTAATAAGAGAAGGATTTCTATTGAGACCAAGACAGAGACAACATGTTGGTTAGCCCTCCTGTGATTAGGTGAAGAGTTAGGGCTAATGGCACACGCACTTACCACATCCTACATAATAGTGTTTCATATTTTGCTTTTATTAGCTGCTAGTTAAATGGACCTAGCTATACAACAGTTTAACTTGTTAGTTTAATTCTGAAGTGGCTCGTGTTCATCTATAACTCCCTACTTTCTAGCACAGGGTCTGTTTAGATTCTCCGTAAATGAAACAGGTAAGTCTGAATCAGCTGACCCAACATCATGCAGGCTAAGGTGGTACAAAACAAGAACTTAAAGAATTAGTTCTCTCAGAATACATTCTTATCTGGAAAAAAAAAAAAATACCCAGTCCATTAAACACATTTGACCTTTTCCAAATGGATAAATCTCTCTAAAATGCCCAGTCTGTCTTAGAAATTCTCAATAGTAGTGACCTAAACTGACCAAAGCTCTTTGTGACCATAGTCATATTATTCATAATCCTTTATAATTTTTTATAGCTGAGTGTTGATGACTTTTAACCTTATGAAAATGTAATAGGCTCAAGACCTGGTGAGCTGGAGTTCATTTTCTGTTCACTGTCTTCTCTTGGAAGCTATGCACATCTTGGATTTGTTGAGAGGGGAAAGCCAAATCGTGTGAACCAATCATGTTCCCTATTATCTGCTCAAGAATATATGGAACCCTTGTCTATGTAGAGGAAGAACTCTCTGTGTTCCATATTTAACGTGTAAAAAAATGTTTCTGTGAGTCTAGAGCTTAATCTCTTAGTTTCCATTAGGATAAAACTTACTTTAAGTAGGCCCTCTTCAAATCCTTAACTGAGAAGCAGCAGCCTTGGTTCAGATTTGCCCTAACAGTTGGAGATTCTTCATTTAGCTGATAACAAAAGGGGATATAGACCACCCTGCTCAACATAAATCTCACATGAAGATTGGAGAATAAGATACCTAGTTAATCTTCCAAAGCTCCAGATATGACTAAAAGTAATCAGCTGAAGCACTTACATTTTACTGAAGGTTTTCTTATCAAGAAACTTCCTCTTAAGCTCACCATACACCTGGCTTACACCTTGTTTTCCATTGATAACAATTAAAGATAAATTCTTAAGAGAGGGCATGATGTTAGTATTAGTTATCTATAGCTGCACAGCACATTATTTCAGTGGCTTAAAACAGCAATATTCATTATGTCGCAGCATGTCAGGAATTCAAGCACAACTTGGCTGGGTCCTTGGGCTCTGGGTTCTCACAAGGCTGCAATCGAGGTGCCAGCTAGAGTTGTCATTTTAAAATCCAGCTGGGGAAAGTTCATTTTCCAAGCTTGCTCACTTGGCTGTTCCAAGATTCAGTTCCTCATGAGCTGTTGGACTGAGGGCCTCAGTTTCTCACCATCTAATAGCCAGAGGCCTCCCTCCTTGGTTCTTCACTGTGAAGATCTCTCCAAATGGCACAGCCAACATAGCAACTGGTTTCATCAGAGTGATCAAGCGAAGGAGTGAGAGGGAGAGGGAGGGGAAGTGCTAGTGAGATGGAAACCAGGTCTCTTACAACCTAATCCGTCACTTTGTCATATTCTACTTGTTAGAAGCAAGTCACCAAGTCCAGCCCACACTTAAGATGAGAGGCTTACCCAGGGTGTGAACGTCAGCCAGTGGGGGTCATCGGGAGTGATCTTTGAAGTCTGACTACCACAATAGTCCTTGTAAATCAGCTGCCAAAGGGAACTCAGATCTTAAGGGAGAAAAGGTCTGAGTTTAAGGAGCTCATTTGCTAGACTGACAGGAGTATCAAATGTTGTAAAAAGACTTTTCCCATTGTTACTATGAGCAGCTACTTCAAATTTACTATTCACAAAACTCTTGAACCCACACCTCCCCATTCGTATTTAGTTCCTGACTCACAAAGAAAATGTTCCTTACAGAGACATTGTTCCTCATTCACAGAGAAAAGGAAAGCAATCGAATGAGATTTTCCAAACAGTAGACTGTCAAAATAAAAATATGCAATTATAGTTTTGCTCATACCTTTTTTTTTAAAGGTGAGGGTTTTTTTTAAAGATTTTATTTATTTTTTCTTTAGAAGGGAAGGGAAGGAGAGAGGGAGAGAAATATCAATGTGTGGTTGCCTCTCTTGTGTCCCCTGCCGGGAACTGGCCTGCAACCCAGGTATGTGCCCTGACTGGGAATCGAACCGCAATCCTTTGGTTCGCAGACCCGCGCTCAATCCACTGAACTACACCAGCCAGGGCTCATACCCTCTTTTTATTCTGATTTCAAAGAAAGAGATATTCCTATTTGGTGATAATTCCTTGCTGATACAATCTTTCCTTCCTTCCTTCTTTCCTTCCTTCCTTCCTTCCTTCCTTCCTTCCTTCCTTCCTTCCTTCCTTCCTTCCTTATTTCTTTATTTAAAAAATGTTACTGTATTTTTCCATTACCGTTTAGTCCCCTTGTACCCCCTCCCCCCTGTGATCACCCACTGTACATCCTTTCTTTCTACTCAAGCTCTTTACTGCCCATTTCTTCCTTTTCCTGTACCCTCAACACAAGTCCCTCTGCTGCCTTCTGTCACATTTCTCCCAGTTTCTTTCCTCGTCCTTTCCAGGAAATAACCATTGCTTTCCAGGTAACTGCTTACCTCCCACTCTCTCCTCAATATATTTGAATATGGTTAATATTTTTACCAACACAAGAGCCCAACTCTTGTCAAAGTGATCTGCTTCTAGCTAAAATCAAATGCCTCTTTTCAGGCCTAGCTTAATTAGCTTTCCATGTCATTTAGTTTTTATGATTGTCCCACCTTCCTGAGGCACTCTCATGCTGACATCCATAATGCACCCCTTTATGGTGTTGCCCTACCCATCTGTCCAATCTTTCTCAACCTCTTGGCAGAGAACTCAGTCTGAGCCTGATCCTTTCATGCCCACTTTTTGATATCTAGGGCAGGAACCCTTTTCTTTTTATTCTTTAAGTACCCTTGAGAAAAACTTGTCACTTTCCTCATTTTAATTACCAGCTCCCAAAGTTTTATCTTCTGCACAGATTTCTCTCTCCTAAACCTAACTACACAAGAAAAAATTCACTTGGTAATTTAAAAGTTCAACAAGAAAATGAATTCTTCATCCCCCTCAACCAAATGTACTGCACCTAAGAGGCTCCTCCTCTTTATGAGTAGAACCCCCTCCATTCTGCCAAAGAGGCAGAATCGTGGGCAAATCCTGATGCCTCCCTTTACACAGATGCCTCCAGCCAATCAGCCATTAAGTTTTGATGAAGAGGAAGAAAAAAGTTGGTGACAGGTTATCCTTACCCAGTATTTCACAGGCCTTACACTCTACATTTAATACAAATTGAATAAAAATTAGATTTGTAAAGAATTGAATGAAATTAGACATGTGAACAAGTGACCTTAAATAAAAATCTAGATAGCCTATGTAGCAGACAGAGTAATGGCCCCTGCAAAGACGTCCACGTCCTAATGCTCAGAACCTCTGACTATGCTATATTACATGGCATGGGGAAAATAAAGTTCCAGATGCTAAGGGTGCTAATTAGATCATTTTAAAATAGGGTGATTTATCTTGGATTACATGGTTAGGCCCAATGTAATGACAAAGGTTCTTAATAGTGGAAGTGGGAGGAAGAAAAGGAGTCAATGCCAAAGTCTACAGTGTGAGAAAGCTGTTTCTGTTTTTTAAGATGAAGGGAGCTATGAGTCAAGAAAGAGGACAGCCTTTAGAAGCTATAAAGGCAAGAAATTGGATTCTCCCCTGGAGTCTCCAGAAAGGAACACAGCCCTGCCAACACCTGGATTTTAGCCCACTGAGATGTTTTTTAGACTTCTGACCTCCAGAACTATAAGATAATGTATTCATACTGTTTTTAGTTTGTGGTAATGTGTTACATTGGTATAAGAAACTAATATAACCTATTTGTTTTTTTGTAAATTTTTATTCTGCATGTTAGAGTAAAGCAGAAATGAGCTTTACTCTTTAATAAATCATTTGCTTATTAAAATCAGAAATGAAAGTGAGGCTATTACTATCAATTCTACAAAAATAAGGGTTATAAAAGAGTGACATGAAAAATTTTATGCCAATCAGTTGGATAACCTAAATGAAATTTAAAAATTCCTAGGAACACAAAATATTAATAGATCTATATCTAGTAAAAAGATTGAACCAGTAATCAAAAATCTTCCAACAACTAAAAAAAGCCCTGGACTGGGTAGATTTGCTGGTGAATTCTACCAAACAATTAAAGAAGAATTAACACCATTTCTTTTAAAACATTTCCCCAATATTAAGGAAGCATCACTTGCTAACTCATTTTATGAGACTTCATTAACCTGACACCAAAGCCAGACAGACACTGTAGGAGAAAATATAGACTGATGAGCTTTATAGCATTTGATGCAAAAGTCCTCAACAGAATACTAACAAACCCAATTCAGCAGCATATTAAAAGGACCATCTGAAACCTATCATAAACCTGTCTTCTCTACTGCTCTTATTTGACATTGTACTGCAAGTCCTACTTAGCAACAAAGGACAAGGAAAGGAAATTAGGGATACACAGTTGGGAAGAAAGGAAGGAATAAAACTTTGTTTGCAGATGGCATTAGAGTCTATATATAAAATTCCCCCAAACTGACCTAAAAAATCCTCCTGAAACTAAGCTACAAAGATAAAAGTTACTTTTATCCTTCATGCAAAAATTAGTTTTGCATAATGCTGTGTACCAGCAATTAAAAACTAGAATTTAAAATTTAAAAAAAAGACTTTCCATTTATAATAATACCCCAAAAAGAAATTCCTGTGTATAAATCAAACAGTTATCTATCAGACCCCTAGGCATAAAAATAACAAAACTCTAATGAAAGAAATCAAAGATCTAAATACCACAATACAATTAGGCTAGAAATCAGAATCAAGGAATTCCATTCCCTAAAGTAGAAAGGATCTCAATACAATCCTATTTTTTCACAGGATCTCAAGGCTGCTTGATCTTTCTCTATTCTTCTACCACTTCTTTCAGTCGCCAAATTTCTCACAACATTTTGCAGTTAACACCCATTTGTATCTCTAATAAAACTACCAAAACATAATTTGAAATGACTGCTAATTTCAAGTTGTGGTTGTGTGAATATGCCTATCACACAACTATAATGTATGCCTGTGTAAACATATATTTTTGTTTGGAGATAATAGTGTATTTGATATGCAAGATTTTTTTTTCTCTGCAGTGTCAAATCTACATTGGGCAGGTTTTCTTGTTTTTAAATCTATGCACACCGTGTACATGGTAACTGTCAATGTCATAGGAATAACTGAATTACAGTACTGTGCTTCTGTTGCACTTACATTATCAATGGGATTAAACCACAATCAACAAAGTTCAGATGTATGAAGAGACAAGCAACAGTACACAAAAACTGGCCCCTTTCCCCACTCCTCTGAAATTAGCTCCATGCAATTTTTAAATGCTATGAAGAAAACAAAAATAAAGTTGGAAAAACTCTCAGAACTTGATATGCCATATGATCATTGTTATGTGTAAAGCACACTCTCACTTGTTACCTGACAAAAGTTATTTAACTATTTCAAAAAAGGAGGTCAGGAACTCTGTTTCACTGGGCAAAATAATGCATGACATACACTTTCTCATGGTCAATAGAGAAAGTTCAGGAAGATATTATAGACCCAAAGAAAGAAAAATAAAGCCACCCTGAGACTTGCAGAAACACAGAGTGGCACAGGATTTATTCCCTATTCCAAAGGGCACTACTAGGAGACGAACCACGAAACTGGACATTTTGAACAGCATTAACAATGTCTTAAATTTGTTCAAATCTAGTAGGTTTTTTTTTGTATAGAGCAAAAGTTTTTATAGAGCAATAGGAATGCTACTGGCTTAAGTGTCTTCATTAGTTTAGAACTCCAAAAAAGCAAAGAAAATCAGGAAAGAGCAAGCATGAATTAGAAAAAAAAATGTATTTTTCACATCTAATAAATTTTCAAGTAGCACATATGCCTTGACAATTTTTGTCCCTGGATCACATACAGAAACAATATACTTTTTAAGGAGTGATTGAAAATTTTCTCAAAGTGCTTTATTGGCTTCATGTCATTTTTTGTACAGTGGCAAATAATGAACTCCATCCTTGACGGAAAGAGGCCACTTGTATTCAAGCGCCAGTTTCTTTCCTAATCAATTATGTCATCCTTTGCATTGCCTTCTCCTAATGAAATGAGTTGAGGGGGCTGCGAAAATCTTAAAGTGGTGTTTTCAACTGTTCAAATTACAAGACAGCATATTGTAATAAAGTGCATGCACATTTGCTAAAGATATTATCAAATGTGAAATAACAGTAGCATTTACTTGTCAACACTAAAGCATAATGCCAAGGTTTTTTTTCCAGTCCTGAAATAGTTCAGTATCACACTAACTCAATCCAGTGCAGGTCTTAATGGCTGGAATTAGCTGTGCAGATTTCCATATTTCCATAGAGACTACAGAATAATCACTTTTATATGTAAATACATTTAGTGTAACTACCCTAGAGACCACAGTGACTGCTGCAGTTATTAATGAAGCTGCACTTAATTTGATGCTCACCCAAATTACTCTCTAGGAAAAATTCAAAAGTCTGAACACGATCTGAGCTCAGACTCTGAGTATGCCATATTTAATGCAACTAGGATAAAACTAATAAAATGACTTGCTTTTAAAATGGTGGCTGCTTTTCTGGTTAGGATGTGAAATACGCCAGAGTTATGCTTTCCTCCAAAGCATAGTCAGCACTTTGTTGTATGTTGCTTGAATCTCCTAATGTCCAAGTCTGTAGGGTCACTGTCCAGTCTTTATCATAATCCAATCAACACAAAGACCAAATAAACAGGGAAAGTCAATGTGAGGATGGCTGACTGTTGCCAGGGCAGAAATTTGACTGCATTGTTACCACAGTGCTTTTGTCACTTGAAACACTCCCACCAATATACATATACATTTTAATTTTGTTGCGCCATGCAGTAAACTTAGAATATTTGGTTGGCTCAGTCTTAACATACAAATTGCTGGTTTGTAGGCTGAGGGTACCTCAGGATACCCATTGAAGACTGTGCTGGGACTCAATGATTCGCCGAGGAAACCTGACTATAGTAGTATTCTTTATACCACCAGCTCCACAGAACTTTTCAGTTAGTATGTATGAATGACACAACTTTCTTTATCTTGACAATTTTGCAGCCCAGACCAAGATGTGCTTCCAGTGTCTGCCATGCTATCCTTATCCCTGTCTTTCCTTTCCTATTTCCACAGCTTGATAACTCAGCAACTAATTTCCTCTTCTCTTTTGTGTTTTCTGCCATTGCTTTGCCTCCATTTCATATCTGCCAATAAAAACCTATAACAAAGATATATTTTTGATCAGTTTCTATTTTGACAAACCCATCTCTTTATCTTTGAATGTTGCCTTAAATTAGAACACTGTGGGAAATACAGCAGGTAGGTTGATAGAAGCAGAAACCAGTCAGGATTAACTTTAGAAAGGTTTGCTTTTCCAAGCCTACCTACTCTAAAAGTACAATTTCAGGTCCTGGGTGAAGTAGTTGGAATTCATAACTGAGATTACTAAATTACTTTGTTTCCAAACTGGCTGAATATTTGGCCCCGAAGAAGAAATATTTTATTCAACACAAATGAAACTTCCCTGGCTCTGAAAACCATGAGGCTAGTTTAAGGATCTGATTGAGCAGAGTAAGAATTAAATTCAAAAGCTTGGATGAAAAAAGGAAGAACAGTTAGAAGCTTCCTCTGGTATAGTTTTCTTGAGGATCAGGGTTGATCACTTCTTAAATTGTCTCCTATTTGCCCATGTGTATAAGCTTCTTTCCTATTAGGAATTAGGTTTAGGAACATTTTTAAAGGACAAAACCTCCTCTGCACTAGCTCAGTAAAATGAAGTACCAAATGTAGTTCTTGCACTGTAAAGGGTTGTGTTGTGTGTGTTGGGTAATGCAATTTCTTTCAATTGGAAAAATTAGGACCGTATTTACCTGTTTAGCATCCCTTACTCAAGTTCTCTAGCTAGCAAGTTTTCCCGTGATTTAATTTCAAGTAAATTGAACAAAGAAGTAAATATTTATTGTAGCTCAGGTTGATCATTCAAGATTGATGGCTCCTGCCAGGCCCTACACCATCCTTCAGAGAACATTTACCCCCATCTCCACTTTCACAAGAAATCCAACCCACTGAGCACGTTGTGATGTTAATAGTCTTTGCAATTGTTGAATCACAGGAGTATTTTAATTCAAATCTCTCTTAAATAATTCTGCTTTCCCCTAGATTGAAGTCCTTACTCAGCCATGGATTTTCTTTCTCTTCTACAGACTTTCCACATTCAGAGTATCTAGCATTCTGCCTCTGCCCTTCGTGTTTCCCTTGGGGAGTTACAGGCATCCACACTTACCGCACAGTGCAGTGGAACTGCACTGCAGTTCCTACCTCAAACTTGGATATCCAAATTCACCACAATAATGTGCAAAACAAAGAAACTTCAACTTGAAGACCCACCCTTCTCTGAGGACATTTTAGTGGTCCTCTTTTGTTATTTCACTTGACCTTTGGTGTCTTATCACTGAATCGTACCTCCATACCCCCAGAACATTCAAAATATATCTTTTAAAAATCCTTAAAGTACAATGCTTAAGAATATCCATGAATCCATTTTCTCTATATCTTCACACACACACACAAAAAAAGAAAACCCTAAGTTGTTGCCTTTCAACTGAGAAGAAGAGAGTGTCACCACATTATTCTTTTCCTTTTCCTTTATAGCAAGTTTGTTGATGAAGATTTCATTCCCTTAAGAACTTTAACTCAATTCAGAAGAAAATTCTGCTCCCTATATTCACCAATGCATTGTTTGCTGATCTCCAGATGCAAAGTGAACTTCCTTAGACCTCCCATGTATATACCATTTCTTTCAAGTTTTTTTTTTTAATGTTTAAAAATACTTTATTTATTTATTTTTAGAGAGAGGGCAAGGGAAGGAGAAAAAGAGAGAAAGAGAAAGGGAATGTGTGGTTGCCTCTCACACTCCCACTACTGGGGATGTGGCCCCGCAACCCAGGTGTGTGCCCTGGCCAGGACTCAAACTGGGGACTCTTTGGTTAGCAGGCCAGCATTCAATTCATTGAGCCACACCAGCCAGGGTCTGTATCCCATTTCTATAGTCCTGAAGAGTCACAGAACAAAGCATCAAAAGTAGGGAGTGGATACAGAGCTTTCTTCCCTCATGTACCTCAAATGCTGCTTCTTTTGAGATTCTGGTGAAAATCAGCACCCTATTCGTTAAACTAACCTGTAGCAATGCCTCACTCATACTACTGGGGCTCATGTACTACACAGAAGTGGTCATAGAAATAATTTTTACATCTGAGATATTCTCCAAACCTCTCAGAAAAAGAAAAACACATCGTATTTAAATATTATAAATTATTAAGCAGTTAAAGCATTTAAAATGCCATTTTGTATGCTATCCCTCATGAACCAGTATCCTTTTGTCACTTGAAAAATACAATTGTCCCTGTCAATTTACAATTAAATTTGATTACCAAAAGACATTATCAATGATGTCTAATTAAAAACATAGGTTCTAATAATCCAACTGAGTACTTTATTCCTATATCCACCAGTAAGTATGAGATTCATGACTTAGCTAAGTTTCTTAATTGTTCTTTATAAAAACATATGCCCCAGTTTATTAAACATAATTTAGAATGATGTAACTTTTATAATTTCACATCATTTGATGGCTATCAGTAATAAAATGTACTGTAATTTAAATCAGAAGATGGTCATTAATCTTTAAAACAATGATCACTGACATTTAATAAGCTGTATTACGTGCAGATCATGACTTAATTCTACTTTCAATATTCAGTACCACATCTGTTCTCCTACATGCTTTCTCATAAAATAAATAAGAGAATCACTACTCTTTGGAACTGATGGCTGGTCCAGTAAGATTGACATGGTAGCGTAATTGCTATTAGTCATGATCTAGTAAATTAACATAAAATAGGTGGGTGATTTCAGTTACATATTCACATTAGGTAATTCCAATTGATAAGTAATGTTAAATATGAAGAAAATGATTCAAGTCACTAGATTCAACCTTTTCTAAAATTTTGTGTCCTATATTTAAGGCTAAATCAATAATATTTCTGCCCAAATTGGCCTTACCTCCTGACTTCCCCATTTTTAAAAAATATAAGTACTTTTCTCCAAACTTGGAGAAAAATGCTTGACCCCTAAAAGTATTCTTTGACTTCTTTCTTTTCTTGGCCCACTATATTCAATCCTTCTAATGCCCAAATGTCTTTTGCATTAAAAAAATTATACACACACAAACGATTGATGTAAGGATACACACACACAGGGTAGGGCAAAAGTAAATTTACAGTTGTGAATACATGAAGACAGTTTATTCTTATATTATTATTTATTAATTATTGTATTATTTTCCATGTGAACAACTGTAAACCTACTTTTGCTCACCCTGTATATATATATATATATATATATATATATATATATATATATATATATATATATATATATCTTCAATTCTGCTTTCTGACACTTTGATCAAATCTTTACTCCATTTACTCAGACATTCCAATTACTTCCCAACTAATCTTACTTTTAAACTCTCTGCTCTCCATCCAAACTATTTACATACATTCACCATCTCACTATAAAGATGACATCACTCCTGTTTCCGAGACTTACAGCCCCTCTGCTTAAAAATGAAGCACTCAGCACTCAAAGCCCTATACAGTCCAAACCCAAACTTCTTCATATTGTTCAAGATGTAAGTCATAATAACTTTTCCTTAATCATGTTCTTACTTTTCCTCTTTTCTACTTTTGTTCTTTGCCATCCTCTCTACATTTAATACTCCCTATGATCTTCTTTGACAATCTGTTTGTTTTTGCTCAGATTCTTTCTCATATGACAATACCTTTTAGAAGAGTTCTCTCCCATAAACTTCCAGAAAGCTTTCTGTTTGCATTCCATATGAAACATTATTGCTTCCCCCAGTGTTCATGTTAGAGTTATAGCCCCCTCAAAGCTACTGACATCATCACATGCTTTTCTTTACCTAACACAGAGCATTGCATGTAGTCAATAGTTCAACAGATGTAGGTAGGTGACGTGGATGAAATAATATCCTAGATATAAGTCAGAGGTCAGCAAACTATGGCTTGCAGGCCAAATACGGTCTCCTACCAGCTTCTCTAAATTAACATTTTGAGGACACAACCATGAGTACTTGTTTAAGTGTTGCCTGTGGCTGTTTCTGTAGCGCAACAGCAGAGATAAGGAGCTGCAACAGAGATTCGATGGCCCACACAAACTGAAATATTTTTGTTTTTCTAGAAAAGGCCCTACGTAGAAAAGTTTGCTTACCTCTGATATAATACATTGAAGGAAGTCAGGAAAATATAAGCTTCAGGTGCCTGAAGATATTCCACAAGGAATGTGTACATACCTGTTTAAAGGTGCTTACAGTCAAACACCCTAGATAACCTTCTGCAGTCACTGAGTAGGACATCTGCTGATCTTCACATATGGCCAATGACAAGCAACAGCTGCCATCCAGTCAGAGCTAACCTATCAGTTTCACCATTATAACACAAGCTAAGAAGAAGCAGTGTAAAGCAGTCCAAACAATGATGGCAAATGTCCCAATTAACCATTAGAAGCCATTTTCATGAGAAAATTCTTCTTGATATGCCAAAGGAGTAATTTACCTGACTCATTTTGTCAAAATAAAAGTGATTTTTGGCAACTTCTAAAAAGTTTTTGTCTTCTCTAAGAATTTTAAATAGTACTTTTTACATGGAAACTGAAATAATTATTTTTGTAGTTTTATATTCATAGTTCCGCAAGTATATCAGTATGTTCATATGGATATTTATACATCTATCTTGTTAAGTATTTTCATTTCAAATCCAAAAATTTATGGGATTATATATATATATTCCAATTTAAATCCTGGGTAAAAATGGCACAGGTTCTTTTGGATTATCTTAGCTACATGAGTTTGATATTCACATATTTATTCAGTGAGTATTTCTTAGGAGCTAGCCTGTTCCAGGCATCATGGAAATAGTACAGCTTAGCAAAAAGAGCACCAGATTTCTAGCAGTCAGAACAGGTTCAAATTACACCCCCATAAACTGAGTGAATATAGATAGCTTATTTAATGTCTTTGGGACAAAATTAAGTTTCTTGTTTAAATGTGGAACATGATATACTTTGCTGAGAGTGTTCTAAGAATTACGAGTGGGAGCTGTGTTAGCGTGCCTGGCATGTATCCACATCAGGCTCTGCCTTCTCCTGGGAGATAGCCCTGTGTGCTGAATATCCAATCTCGACCACTTATGACAACCTCATCCTCCTGGTAGATTTCCAGAGGTAGCCATTTATCCTAAGCCACGACAGTCCTTCTTGGGAATTTTACAGCTACAGCTAAGGTGAATGTCTCTTTGCCTATGAGGTCATGAAAGAAAGAGAGCAAATTCAGAGATTCTGGTAAAAATGACCCACCAAGTAGAGAAATACTCTGTGGCACGAAAGAATGAAGCTAATATAACTGATGGTTGGAGAGAGGCTGACTTCCCTCTGTTCCAGTAGCTAGGCCACCAGGGCTATCCCAAAGTCCTTCCAATACATCATTTTCCTGCTAAAGCTACATTCTTTGTAATCAGAAACCTAACTAATACCATATAAAAATGATTACCAAAGCACAACAATTGTTAGTTACCTTATTCTACCTCTGACCCCCTGGGGATAAGAGAATGAATAGTTATATGGTCCTTGACCTCAAGGTGTCTCTGGTTGAGTGTCTTCAATTTTTAGACAGCAGGGACCTTGTTTTTCTTGTTTATTCCCAATATCTGGAGCAGTGTTTGACACATAGTAGGCAAACAATAAATCTTTGCTGAATGAACAAAGGATTAATCAAATAATTATAGTATTGATGTGATAATGAGTATTATAACAGACACACAAACACTTCTTAAAAAATCAAGAGGAAACTTACCTAACAAGATTTTTGCAAGGATCATAGATAAACAAGAAATTAATGAAATTGCTATTGCTGTTGATACAACAGGTATTAGTTGCCCCATAATATTCAGAGAACTAGAAATGGCATCTTTCAAAAGCAGAGCAAACCTGGCTCTCATAGTCACCTCACCAATATGGTCACAAGGCCCGAAGTCAGGTATTACATGGGCTTCTTTCCCTATCCATCAAATCGGATGGAATGCCTGGGCTTAGAAGATCCTGGAAAATTAAAAGAGGTGGGCCCTGGCCACAGTGTCACTGCATTACTTGAGGTCCTGCTATGCATTGCCTCTCCCCTGCTCTCACCCATCACCATCTCCCGGACACTGTTTGAGTCATTGCCACAATGCCCACTCAGCAATCTCTTTCAAGTTGTGTTAAAAATAATTTTGAGTTTGTCACATTATTTAATGGCCAGGTCTGTTCATATACCTGCTCAGCACACTTAGCCGTGCATCTCCAAGGTGCAGCATTCAGCTCAAGATCTGATCTGCACCACCTGAGTGATCTTGAAAAGTGTCCTTTTTCTGTTCTAATAGCAGCCACCTCCACAGAGGAACACATTTTTTTTCAACTTCCTGTATTATCTTTTTTCTTCTCTTTCTTAGGTAACACAAAGACAGATTTCCCAAGTACAATTTAGCCTGAACTCCATGGCCTGTTATCTCTACTTAGAATATACTGCCATATTTCATGAAGGAAAAAATATTTCCTTTAAAAAAATATATTGTGCTTCCACTGGTGGTCAAAAGTAACCCTTCCTCAGTCAAATTTTTCTGGCATTTTTTTTGTTTGTAAAAAATGTCTCTTCTACAATAATTGGTCCTTGTTGTTGCTGTGATAATTATAATGATGATAATAAAGTAAACTCACTAAAACAAAAAAAATGCAGATTCACTCACTTTTAGCTATATATATGGAAGAATATTCCTACTGTGATACATTTTCCCCAGGAGAAATATTATTCTAAGGGGTAATAATAATTGTGAGTTTCATTTGATCAGAACAAGTTTTCTCTTGCTGCCTCAGAAAGTTTATGTCCTATTTAGGCTTAGCTGAGTATCATTAGTCTAAACCTTTCCAAATAGAAAGGAAGAAGGCTTGAACTTATCAAAATAAAGGATGCATGAGCAGAAAGCATTATACATATACACAGAGGATCTGTATGCTCCTTGTTCATTACAACTCTGACATAGTTGGGGGCTCTTGAATGTCATCCAGCTTTAAAACTTTTTAACTGAAAGCTTCTTTAGCTAGAGGCTTAGCTGCCAACCCACAGTCAGTCCAACTATTTTTCATGTCAGCTGGTAATGAGCAATTAGGGACACATTAATCCAATATCACTCCCCCTTATCCTGACCCTTCACTAAGTTTCAATCGCATTAGATGAACTGCTATTTCTAGGTTACCTAGAAATTGAAGACCTAGAATGTATTGAAAAAGACACAGCCTTTTGGATCATAATTCATTAGGATCAAAAGAGGCATCAACATCAACAGATTTAATGCCTACTTCAAGAGAAAGACATTTCTGAGAAAGAGCCCTCCCCTTAGAGCTAGCAGAGGCATTTCCCCCAAGTAGGAAACATTGGCAACTGCCTCAATAATTATAAATGTAGGTAACCCATGATAACAGATTCTTATCTTTGAGGTACAGAAAGTGCTTTTAAAATAGGGAACAAAAAGAGCTCTGTGTCCAGATATATGGGATTCCCCCACATCAACCAAGGTATCGATAATATTTCTTTTAAGGTAAATTTTAACTCGCTGGTTACTTTGTTATGCAAATAAAACAAGGACCTCTAATCCACAAAAAGATGTACCTTTTCTAAAATTATCATGGCCTTAAGATAGCAGTGGCTGTACCATCTAATGTACTATTTTTTTTCATTTTATTATAGCTAGGAATTCATGAGATGTGATTAATCTTGTGCTATTTTCTGTTCTCTTTGACATATGGATCATGAAAATTAACCATCAGAGATTTAAATGTTATGTACTTTATAAAGTACAACACTTGCTATTGCCTTATCCTTTAAAATAGTATACAATTTGATTGGTTAATGATGGGGAAAAGATGGAATCATTGCCCAATCCTCATTTAGAATACATAAAAAAATCAGAAAGCATTGTATTTCACTAAATATATTAGCTATTAAATTCTACAATCATATTCTTGTTTCAAAAGTGGCTGCAAAGAAAAGGCAGCATAGAACTATTCCATCATTTGAACAAGATTTATAGGAACTGTAAAACGGTGCTAAATGGGCATATTTTACTAAAACTTTTAGGACAACTTTGAAAATAAAAAAATATTTATTTGCAAAAAATATACTAAAAAATTAAAATTGTTATGCTGAATGACAATCAAAGTGATATATCTGTGGGGAGTAACTCCTTAAAGCCAACTAACTCTGAAGTCTATGAGCCAATCAATGGAAAGTGAGTCATGCTATGCAACTTAGATTTATATACACCTTTTATATAGTATGAAAACATGGCTGTCATTCACATAATGACAAAATAAAGTAACAAGCATCTACTTTTTCTAGTCACATATATGCCTTAGGTCCCAACTGCAGATGTTACTCCCTGGTAAACATACCTTTATGGAAATGTTAATTTGAAGCACTGGCGGTGAAACATGCATTTATTTTGACCAATAATAGCAAGATACTTGCTTAGCTACATTTCCACAAACCACTGCCAGTTGCTAAACCTTGGCTATACAATGGCAGGAGAAGGGCATAAATATTTGCCTTGCAAATATGATTTGCCATACGAATTTGACTCAAAAGATTATGAACACACTTGTACATATTTTTTAAATATTTTGCCTGTCACTGTAAACACAGCCTTCCTTTTTAGCCTAATCTTAATGGGTGTGCGGGTGTGTGAGTGTGTGTGAGGAGGGAGGAAGAGAGGCAGTGACTTTGCTGTATTCACTGGGAAGCATGTCTGTAATGAGCAATGTTACAAACAGTGTGGCACTCTTATTAAAGTTGCTTCTAGACAGTAATGACTGAAATTAAACCCCCTTGCTCCAGGCGTTAGGAGGAGTGCCGAAATATTACACCCTTGCTTATGCCTACTGATGAACTTGTTTCTCTCATATTCTCCCAGAAGAGGTGATTTAGGGCCCTTTCCAATGCCCATCATTCTAGTAACTTGGACACACTGATTCTCATTCATCTTGACCAATTCAGCACAAAGGTCACAGCATGGGTCTTCATTCTCCCTAGCTTTATCAAAACATTCAGGGACTCTGTTGCGTAGAATGCCACTGGTCTATGAGCAGGATGATATAAGTACATCCAGATAAAACTTCCTAACTCTAAATCTCAATGAGAAAAGATAAAATATGTGATGTCATTTCCTTTCCTACAAGATAAACCCTGATTTCCACATACAATTTGGCCAAACTCCTTTTCACATATTTATATGCTGAAGAAAAAAAAAGAACTTATTTTCCTAAGTGAAACAAAGCTTTCTTTTACATCTAACATCTTAGTCCAGAGGCATTCTCACACTTATAGTAGTTGCCTATTGCTACATAAGAAATTACCCCCAAAATCTGTAGCTTAAGACAACAAACACATATTTCCTGTGATCAGGAGAACATTTACAACATGAAAGTGGATTCCCTCTGAACCTGGTTAACTGAGTCTTCAGATCAGATTGCGGCCCTTCCCTGCTGCTTGACTTTACCCCTAACTAGGTGCTCCCTTGTGCTGTAATTCACATGCCATGATCCTTTGCCGCATGGGCCTCTCCACAGAGCTGCTCCTCAGAATTGCAGTGGCTTCCCCTAGGATGAGTAATCCAGAAGAAAACAAGAAAAAAAGCACTCAAGATGAAAGCCACAGGTATTTTTATCTCCCTATCTTGGAAATGACATCATATCACATCATCAGTTCAAAATTCAGAATCATCATATAAATCATTCCCATGTGTGAAGAGGCTCCTGGGTGGGGCTCCTCAAATACAGATTATATCTATCTGTAGATCTGTGTGAATAAAGAGATAAATTGTCTTTCCACCAATTCCAATTACAATAGAGGCACAGGGTTGATCTCACTGCTGTTGACACTCCTGTTTAAAAAGAGAGAAAATAGAAGGCACAGGGTAACACTACTGAACTGAAATTCTGAAATCCAGCCAGACAAATGTTGGAAGTTTCTTGCTTAGGTCTCAAGATCCAGAAATAATTTTCCATAGCTCTTGGCTTTCCCAGCTGGACTCCTATTTCTAGCCCCTCTGTGATTTTTCCTTTAGCATGAAGGGTATTATGTGTTAGTAGCTGACCATTTTTCTCAGGCCTGCTCTTGCCAGTAAAATTCTGGGGTATTGGGATCTTTCTTCATTCTTAGTATTTTGTCCCCTTCAATCCAAGCTGGTGGATATTTTTGTAGCATTTCTTAAAGAATAAAGGCCTCCATGGAATTCTCTTCAGCTTCACTCTATCAAACAAAAGCTACACCCACAAATCTTTTTGCGATAAACCCTTCATAAAATCTCTATGATTTGATTGAGGGGATGTATGAGAAATACCTTTATTCTCCTTAGAAGGTCATTTGTCTATATAATATAGTGATACACCATCTTAGATCTCTCTGTGGTTTTTTAGAAGTACTTTACACCTTTGGTTTTATCTTTGGAATGTGTTTTTCTGGCTAAGGCCTGGATTTAATCTTTGCTTGAAAGCCATTTTTTAATTTGGCATCATTTGCCATATGTAGAAGAAAAGAATTTTCAAAACCATCATGTTCTGACTTCTTAAGTTTAATAATCCTTTCCTCAATTTACCTCTTTCCTCTTGTGTTTTAAGAAAAATATCAAGAAAGAACCAGACAGTACTTTTACCACTTTGCTTGTAAATCTCCTCTGCTGGACCATTCAGTTCATTAGGCACTTTTCCTGCTTTCCAAGTTACTACAGACAATAATGTCACTAAATTTCTGTCACTATACAAATATTTCCTTTTTTCTACCTTCCAAAAACATTGACCTCATTTTCCTTTAAATCCTGATGAACAACCTTATCTAAGACCATGAGTCTTCTATTAGTAACTTTAATTCACTTTCAACCTTCACTAAAACTCTCCTCAAAGCCTATTCCTTGTTCCAAAACCACTTTTACATTTCAGGCTTTTATTTTACTATTACCTCACTTCCATGTATAAAAATCTGTTTTATCTATTTTGATGTAACACAAATTACTCTCAAAATTTGGCATTTTAAAACACCAAACATATATTATCTGACAGTTTGTGGGTCAAATCTCATACAGCTGCACTGGGTACCTGTGGCCACAGCCATAAGGGGAGACCTGCCCCTGCCCAGGGAATTGGGGAGGTGGAGAAGTGCCAAAGATACACCTGTGTGTATCACCCCACCAACCAGAACAACGTGCTCATAACACACACACGCACAAATGATGCACAACACTGGTGCCAAAAAAAGGAAGGTGATTGGATTGGAGGAACAAATCCTCCCATCTGCTTCAAACACTCAGGGGATGGAGTTCCAGGGGAGCCTTCAAAAGGAGAGCCCACAGTAATGCCACACTCTTGGATCCTCCCTTCCCTCCAGACAGTTGGGGGCTGAAGTTCCCTGCCTGGACCTTGGGTACTGGGTGTCCTGGGAACGTTTTCCAGGGCCCCACCCTGAGTGTTCCAGGTGGGCCTGGAGCACAGTGAGCTCCAGTAAGAGGGGAGGGCAGGAGACTAGGATGGTGGGCTCAGGGAGGCATGGGGTCAACAAGCCCACGCCCCTCCTCTATGTGGGAAGCCTCAGCGGCTGCTGCACACAGGTGGCCCACACCTCTTGTGTGGGCCCAGCAAGTTCTGTGCCCCTTCTCAGGTGGGAGGCTGTGGTGGCTGCTGCCCTCCCACAGCCCAGGCCAGTCAGCTATGGCTCCAGTGCAGCTGGGGAGGGTCAGCCCACACCCCCCCCCCCCGCTGCCGAGTAGTTTGTTTCTGACCTGGAGCACTGTAGGTACTAGGAGCAAGGCTGGTAAGAAGTGGGTGATGGAGTGGAGAGAGGAGATTAGGGCCTGAAGATCTTAGGAGGCAGTGCACTGGGTGACAGGCACTGCATGTTGAGGGAAAATGCTCTGGTGGCCCCCACCAGCAGCCGGCTCACTCCCCCAGTTGGTAGTGGGCATGGCATCAAGTAATCCAGTATGTATTTATCTAAATAAAAATTTCATTTTTCCTTTCACCACATTCTGTCTCTAGAGCTATTGCCTATGGGTGGCAGGCAGTGGGACCCCACTGGTTGTTCCATTACAGAGTCACTCATAACACCGCAATCAACCTGTTGGTTCTGGCTGCAAGGTCATCTGACAGCTCAACGAGGGAAACTTCTTGTTTACCTGGTTGTTAGAAAGCCTCTAAAGGGCTTCCTCATGAATGGCAGGTACCTTTTTCCAAGCAGAGCCAACCAAGAGAGGGCAGCCAAAACAGAAACCACAATTTTTTATAACGTGATCTTAAAAAGAACATCCCATCACTTCTGTCATAGTATAGTCATTAGAAGAAAATAAGTCCAGCCTATACATAAGGAGAAAGAATTACATAGGGAGTAATGCCAGTGTACAGAGATCTTTGGGGGCCACCAAGAGGCTGCCTAACACAAGAAATTGGTTTCACTAAGAAATGGATTTATATAATGTAAGATGACAGCAGTGTAGGAGGGAGCTACACTCACCTTCTTGTGAGACCAAACTGGAATACTATCTAAAATATAGAGCAATCAACGCAAATAACCAACTGAAGAATAGCTGAAGAGAAGGCTTATAGCCAAGGATTTACAGAAGAAGCTGCACTGAAACTGGTAGGAAGGGCAGAGACATGAAAAGGGAGACCCCATCCCCACTGGTGATAGCAGACTCCAGAGGAGTATCTCAAAGTTTCCCTCTGAGGAGTGTAGGGTCTCAACCCTGTGCCAGTATCCCCATCCCAGAGCACCAGAGCTGGGAAGAGGCTTCCACATAACAGCTGGCTGTGAAAATCTGCAGGGATCCTATCCACCAAGAAGAGACACAAGTACCCTCTTAAAGGGCCAATGCACAAAATCTTATTTGCAGTCACTCAATCTGGGCTCTGGTGGAGAGAGAGTGAAGCACACCAGAATCTAATGAGAAAAGATAGGGTTTGCATCTCTGGGAAGAGATCTAAAGAGACAAGGCCCAGATCCCTGCACTGAGTCCTTCTCCCACACCACAGACACCATCTTTCTTGGGTGGAGTACTACCCTCCTTAAAGCATCAGCATTGGAGAACAAAATAGCCCCATCCTCTGGATTAGCTGTTATCTCACACTGCAGAGCTCACACTTTGCTGAGGAGTCTACTGCCTGGGCAGGGATGTAGAGGTCTGGACAGATTCAGGGGATGTAAGTGGCTGAGGTATGCAGTTCTGGGGAGGAGTCACAACTCCCCGGTTCCTGCAAATCTGGCTGGCACTCTCTGTCATGAAAGATCAATTAGCCCCATCCTCCTAATTCCCAGTGGCACTGCCCTGCTGAGCTCTAGCTCATGGTCAAATCTGGGACTGATTGAGTCATGTGGCATTTAGGACGGGGTCATTTTTCCCTTGCATGCCTGACTAGTGCAGAGCCTTCCTTTCACATGGCCAAGTCTTGGTCTGTTTCAGCCTGATTAACTCTGCCGGTCTTGCCCTGATGATTTCCTGATATCACCGCCCTACTACGAAGGTCTGTGTGCACCCAGCAGATTGCAGCTACACTTGGGATACACTGGCACTTTTCCTTTTTATTTTTTAAAGATTTTATTTGTTTGTTTTTAGAGAGGGGAAGGAAGGGAGAAAAACATCGATGTGTGGTTGCTTCTTGCATACCCACTACTGTGGATCTGTCTCGCAACCCAGGTGTGTGCCCTGACTTGGAATTGAACCAGTGACCCTGTGGTTCACCAGCTGGCACTCAAACCACTGAGCCACACCAGCCAGGGCCACAATGGGACTTTTCTTGAGTGGCTTCAGACAAAGCCCTGGCACCAAGATTGAACCTGTATCAATCTGATGAATACCACTTTCCCCTAAGTGGTGATTCACTAAGAACTTTCCTCATGCAACTCAAGTACTACCAGAGGCTTTTGTAGTCACTGAGTCTAACAGACAGCCTACAGGTGTGGAAGCAGGTAGAGGTGGATTCTGGGATGCCTATGGCCTTTTGCCGACCTGCCCCCAGGCTCAGTGCTGATGGAAGCCAGACTTGGGACACAGCTTGGTTCTTACCATGCACACCCAGACTCAACAGAGGAAACCACAAACTATAGATTTTTTGTAGCTCCAAATAGGTTGCCCAAGGCCAGTCACAGGCAGCATCTGACTTTGACCTGCACCAGAGTTCCTCTCAAAAAGGCCCAGAACCAACACACCCAGTAGCCAACTTCTGCAAATATTAGAATAGAATCCAACTAGCTTCATAAGCAGCATATGCAAAGAGAGATTTCTGCAGCAACACATTCTGCTGAGGTAAATTCTGCTTCATGTGGTAAGCACCTACACAGCAGCTTGTACATTGTGGTCAAGATCAATCTCACAGTCAGCTAGAATAAGGGTCAAATCCACACATAGATGGGCCAATAGCAATTAGGGCTCAATTACAACAGGAGGACTCACAAAACCCATGCAAGGAACCTTCCTGGTGCACTCAGTTGAGGTGATCAAGGAGGCTACACCATAGGATTCCATAAGATACCTACTGCATAAGATCACCTTAACAAGATTGCAAGACACAAAACATCTAACTAATACATAAAAACAAACACAAAAAGGAAGCCAAGGAGGAGGGGGCAAGAAACATGCCCCAAATGAAGGAACAGAAGTTTCCAAACAAAGAGCTACATGAAATGGAGGCAAGCAATTTACCAGATAAAAAGTAAAAAAAAAAAAAAAAAAA